>APFE030016876.1:60754-81027 GCA_000404065.3 Pinus taeda
ATTCTTATTTGAAGAAATATTTGTTAGATTTGGATTACCCAGAGAATTAGTCACTGATGGAGGACCTCCTTTTAATTCTCATGGCTTCAAAGACACGCTCCAAAAATATCATATCAAGCACAAAATGACTACACCATACCACCCCCAAGAAAATGGGCAGGTGGAAAGTACCAACAAGGTCATTGAAGCCATCTTGACAAAAACTATAAAGGAGAATAGAAGGGACTGGTTTCAGAGACTGCCTGAAGCCTTATGGGCCTATAGAACCACTTGGAGAAATACAACAGGCTTTTCTCCATATGAGTTAGTTTTTGGAAAGAATGTTATTTTCCCTGTAGAGTTTGAAATCAAAACCTTAAGAACTGCTTTAGCTGTTAACCTTGATTTAACTGATGCACAGACAGCCAGGTTGCAGCAGCTTCAGGAATTGGATGAGAAAAGACTGGAGGTCGTCCATCAAACAATGATGATACAGCAACAAAGAAGCAGATGGCATGACAAAACCGTCAAGCAGAAGCAGTTCTAGAAAGGTAACTGGGCTCTACTTTATGATTCTCATTTCGAGAATTTTCAGGGGAAGCTAAGAACAAGGTGGTTAGGACCGTATGAAGTGGATGTTGTTTTTCCAAATGGAACAGTTAGACTTTTAACAATTGATGGGAGCAGAACACCACTGTTAGTAAATGGCTACCGACTTCGGTTATACCAGCAGTCGGTTTCCAAGGAAGATTTTAAAGCTACTTGCATGGTAATAAAACAGTATTCTTTTCCAGGGGAACTTGCTACCCCTCAAAGCACTTGAATTTCTATTATTTATGCAATTTTTAGGTTAGACATTCTGTTTTTTTTTTTTAAGAAATTAATAAATCCTGTCAAGGATTGCGATATTACATTTCAGTATTTTGCAGATTTTAGCTTGGGAAGTAGCTGAAAACAAAAGTTTCAAAGGGATTATTTTGCGAACGCGGAACTTTTGTTGCTGCAACACCACTCCCTGTTGCTGCAACACCATCCTCGTTGCTGCAGCACCATTCCCCGTTGTTGCAACATTATTTCTCGTTGCTGCAACACCATTCCCGTTGCTGCAACACCATTCCCTGTTGTCCCAAACACCATTTCCCGTTGTTGCAACATTATTTCCCATTGTTGCAACACCATTTCCATCACTCTAGTACATTTCCCGTTTTTACAAATGTCTTCTTCCCGATAATTCCCTGTTGCTGCAACACCAATCCCGGTGCTAGAACATTGCTTCCCGGTCACGAAATACCCTTCCCAGCGAATTCCCTCACGCACACTAGTTTTACCACTGCAGCCCCAAGGAACAAATTTTGATAAAATATACCACTCCTTGTGATAAATATAGCACCCTACTATCACTTTCCATCATTATCATTACAAATCGCCGGTATTCCCACACTTTCAGATCCGCGGTAATCATTATGACCCAGCAGAGGACGAGATAAGACTTTTTGACGCAGCAATCAAAAAGGTAAAATACGAAGGTACGCATGTTTATCAATGGACATTAAATAATAGATAATGCGGTGAAGTTGATAGGACTATCAATTAATTATACTTCCAATCATATCGCTCACACGTAGAAGGGGGGGGAGTACCAAAGCAACTCCTATAATGATACACCATGCCAACTGCCGCCACCCTTAATTCTCCCGGTAATATGTAAAAGTCACCCTATCACCGCATGTTACCATTTGCAACGTTTTACTCTGAACTGAAATTGGAAGCTCGGTTCTGAACTCTGAAATTCACTGAAACAACAGCCATGGGAGGAACTCTCATCACACATGAACCTAGCTCGACAGCAGTCCTTGAACTCTATCCGGACATTTATCAGATTTTCTTACAAGCAGGCTGGATAGAGTATTTCAAGAGACTTCCGGACTTTAATGAGCAGCAAGTCCTTGAATTTGCATGCAATTTAACAGAAGGATTCTCTGTCATTCAAGGAGTTCAAATCCCAGTCACAGAGGAAGTGATAGCCCAAGCTACCGGGCTACCAGCTAATGGCATACGATGGTTCAGCAGGAAGCACCTGATTCTTAATGCGCAGTAGGATTCTCTTCGACCAGACGAGCAGGTAGAACCTAAGGGCAGAGGCGTAGCACTTCGGTCGTTACCTCAACCGTGGCCGAGAGTTGCTGAATTTGTCAAGCAATACCTGACGTGCGAGGGCCGCTATCAGGTAATTTACCAGCACGATTTCATGTTGTTAAATCATTTGAGAAATGGTTAGTTAATAAACATGCCATATTATCTATTGGGTTGTCTCAAGAACATGTCATGTTACGCTGTTAACGCAAAGCGTCCACTTCTTTCCCTAAAACATCACCGTTTAGCACAATTACTCATTAATAGAGGCCTTGCTTTAAATAATCCTCCACCCCCCATTCATCCCCAGCAGGAAGCATAAATTCCACAACCAGAACATGAACTTCCTCAGCAAACAGAGGACATGCCTGAGCAAATCCCTCTGCAAAACCCTCAGCAGGCAAAGCACATCCCTGAACAATCCCACCAAACATCCCCGCAAGTTGCTGAGAATGAGCAAGCAACAGTAGAAATGACCGCAAGAACAACCCCATATCCCAAAAGAACCAGTTCTTCCATTCCCATACTTGGCATTTCTACTGATGATTCTGACGACAATATCTCCATTATCTTGCTTAAACAAAAAAAGCAACAGAGAAAGGAAACCCCACCAAAAAGAAGAAAAACTAGGGTTTCAGCTAAGACACCTGCTACTCTGGCTACTACCCCTGAAGCTGGCCTGAAGAGAAAAATGCCTGAATTCACGGCTTTTCTACAAAAACGAAGAACTCGGTCATCGGTAGTAGCTAAAATTCCTAACCCCCCTAGTTCACCACCCATTACTTTAAGAATCCGTACCCACACCCGTCCTCAAAGCTCCTCTTCCTCACCCTCAGAAGTTGAGATGCAGAGCGTTCATAGCTTCGTGATATCATATGTTAAGACATCTGACACACAAGAACCATCTGCCGACACCCAAGGTAATAGTGACCAAATGGCTGCAACACAAGAAACAGCCACTTCCCCAGGTGACACACAAGAACCACCTACGGGGAATACTGACCAAGATGATGAAGCACAACCTTTGCCTCCACTGGAGCCTACCGCCCCGCAAGATCAGCCTACCATACCTGCCTTGCAGGAAGAAATTGAATTTCTGAAATCGAAGATTCAGGATTATCAGGAGGAGATAATAAGGATTAAAGAAGCATATAAAAATGAATTCAGCCTGCATGTTTTAGCACGAGTAGCCTCTACAGCAGAGAAAAGTAAAGACAATGAGTATATGTGCGCCAATTGTGGTGAAATATATACTCAAGCAGGATATAAGGTAGTGGCAGAACCAATGAAGGAAGTTGTCGTTGTTGCAGATGACACAAAAGAGCATGCTGTTGCATAGACAGAAATACCACAATCCTCTGCTGGAATAAAAGAGCCTGTTGTTACACAAGAACCAACAGGCTCTCCAGAGAAAGTGCAGACAGAAGAACCTGTTGTTACACAAGAACCAACAGGCTCTCCGGAGAAGAAACAAGATCAAATTAAAGAACTCACTGACACACAAGAACTAGTAAGTTCCCCAGCAGGGAGTAAAGCAGAGGAGAATACAGACTCACCACGGCCTACCCAAATTATTATGGAGGAATTTTTTACACAGGAATCAGTAAAAGAGGAGAATACAAACTCACCACGGCCTACCCAAATTGTCATGGAGGAAGTTTTTACACAGGAATCAGTAAAAGAGGAGAATACAGACTCACCACGGCCTACCCAAATTGTCATGGAGGAAGTATTTACACAGGAATCAGCAAAATAGGAAAAAGGTACAGACCCACCCCGGCCTACCCAAATGACCATAGAACACAATGAATCAGGACAACAGGAGGAAGAGACACTAGCTGCAAACGAAGAAAAAGATGTTGGATTATCCCAGTCTACTCCAACAGAACAGATTATCCTTATTGATGCCTATACACAAACAGAGTCTCCCTCTGTTAATGATGCATGCATAGAAACAGAAAGCTTTCAAGCATTGAAAGGAAAATGGTGCAAAGAATATGAGCAGTCACAAGGCGAAGCATTCGAACAACAAAAAGGGACCTCGTTCAATCATGCATATAGGAACTGGGAAGCACTTGAGCAATGCAGAGCTCAATATAAAGAAACCACTGAGTTAAAAACTAGATTGTCCCAGATGTTTGAATCATTTCAAAGAATACTTGCCACAAGGAAACCATATTTTAATTATGCAACATTTTTGAGGGGGAGACTGACATTCTTACAAATAAAGGCTGTAAGGGAAGGTAGACCTCATCAGGTGGTCACAGCAGAACAATTTATGCAAACTTTTGCAGAGGCACCTAAAAATGATCAAAACTTGTTATGTGAGCTTTATCTACACAATGAAGTTGTGTCCGAAGAAAGAAACAGGAATATGCTACCTGTGGTTAGCGACATACAGCTGAGAGCCTTCATTTCCTTTTTAGCCAACTAGCTCACATGGCAGAATGCCTTTACCTCAGCCCAACATAATGAACAGAATTGCCTTCTGTGGATTAGGACTGAACCACAAAATGCAGCCACTTTTATTGTATAACACCAAACAATGATAAAGGATTCTGATATGAAAGATCATGTCAGACAATTGCAAGCAGTAGTCCTAAAAGACTATCAGCACTATCTGAAAACCAAGGCACCCTTAGCTATTAAGGCAAACAATTTGTTTTGGGAAAACTGCCCCAAAGAAAGGAAAGAATATCACCCTTATAATCCATCAAATTTGCAGGTAGCACTCACGAGGGTACCTTTCTATATTAGATGCATGCAACACTGTGCTGAAAGATGGATGGGCTACAAATTTAAATTTCCACTTCTATGGTTATCCGGTGAACAATATAAGGGTCAGTTTGGATTATCCAACAAGGAGGAAGCAGTAGCATGGAAACATATCCAGACTGTCTGTGGGTTCAGAAAGAAGTTTGATGTCACCTCCTATAGTTATTGTCTCAGTAATTTACACTTTTCATCCCAGTACTCCGACTCGGACTCAGAGTAAAACATTGCATGAGGACATGCAATATCTTCAGTTGGGGGGGATGTTAGGACCCAGAATTGACCAATTTTGACCTTATATTTTTACCATAATATTATCCTTTTCAGTCACAAGTTATAATCTTTGATTACACAATGACTTAATCATCCTAAGGTACGAAGTAACTTCCCGTATATCTATATGTTTAATTGTTCATTGCATATCCGTGAGTATGTTTATATTTATCTTTGGAAAAGTTGACTAAGTTGCCAAGTAATTGTCTTAAGCCCGCGGGAATTATAACTTATAGTTGTTGTAACACCAGAAACAGCAACTACGTAGTTGCTGCAACACCAGAAACAACAACTACGCAGTTGCTGCAACACCAGAAGCAGCAACTACGAAGTTGCTACAGTCAGCAACATCAACCATCTAAAGCGGGTTATTTTGCAACAGCTGGGAATAACAACGGCAACTATCTGAGGAACGTTGACGTGGCATGATCAAGCAGCTGTCTAAAGCGGGTAGAACACAGTTACCAAGACTTAAAACCAGAACAGTATGGGGAAACGGCGAAGGAATGCGAGAATCCCAAGAAGACGGTCGAAGTTGGTTACCAGCTGTGTAACAGCCAGAACCTAAGAAAGAATATATTATTATACTGTTGCAACAGCATTTCTGTAATTCTTATTTTTGATTGAACGGGTTAACCGAATGAACTGTAACAATCTATTGTAATAGATGTCTCCTCTATAAAGAGGAGACATCTACATTAGTCAAGGGGAGGATGTTCTGTAAGTGAAATTTTGAGAAACATTAGCAAGTCTGAACTTTATTGTATTTGAATCTTTTGGCAGATTAATAGAAGAACGTTCTGAGCACTTAAGCTATTCTTCGTGTTCTGGGGAATCTTGTGAGAGGGACTGGGCCCACCTTCCTCACAAGATTCACCCATTTACTTTGCTTTCAAGTGTGTAAGTTTGTGATAATTTCTTTCTGCAGATACTCTGTTTGGATTCTGTAGCATTACCTCTTGTAATTCTGTTTTTCTAGCACTCTGTTTTATTAATTGTTTGAAGTTATGCAAGTGTATTTCACCGGTGAATTTGAGTGCAGTGTGCATTAGCAATCTGATTCCAGGGGCAGGTGCTAAACGTCCTCACCTGGAGGATAGGGTCCTGATCCTCTGCCAACAGAGCATCCATCTCTTTGCTTTCCAGATTTGTAATTTTAATTAATTATTCTTATTTTATCAGTACTGTGATAACTTAGCGTAAGACTTACAGCTCTTAATGCTTTTAGAATTAAAGTACATACAGTACGTCGTAGCCTTTGGAATAAAAAGACTTTCCCAGGTTGAAAATTAATGTGGTACTTGATTGTTTAATCAATAAACAATTCAACTAGCCAACAACCACGGCACAACTGCAATTTGAAAATGCCTCCTCTCAGGCTAAAGATACCAGGATAAAAAATCTAGAAGACTTGGTGATAGAATTGGGCCATGATCCCAAAGATGTCAAAGCAGCTGAACAATTGATTAAAAAGAAAAATGATGATATAGTTGCACTAAAGAAGCAGCTCAAGATCCCTCCTCTCCACCATCCTCAAACTGCAAAAGTCATAGAGAGAAAAAAGGAGGAAGAACTTATGAACTTAGTCCTTAAGTTAAATGATCAGTTAAAAGAAACTGAGAAGCAATTGGAGAAAGCAATACAGTCTAAGCAGAGTGAGTTGGCCACCAATCCTCATGCTATCATACCGACAGTTTCTACTGCAGTACCCTCCACTCTGGCAAATTCCTTGGCACAAACACTTCCACCGGTGACAGCATTACCAGTAGTAGGGACTATTTCAACCACAGGTACATCAACCAGTGTAGGGACAACAACAGAAAAAATAGATCAAGTGATGAAATCCATGGAACAAATGAGTATCCAGTCTACAGAACCAAAAAAACTCAAGCAACAAATGTCAAGTTTGGAAACAAACTATGAGCTAGCACAAATTCAAAATAAAGAAGAAGAAAGAAAAAACAAAAGGATGGAGGAAAGAATCAGAGTCCTAAAGAAGGATTTGACATTAGAAAGACCATTGAGAGATATGAAAGATATTTTTTGGGCCAATATCATTGCTTCCATCAATGATATTTGGCCTTCAATTCAAGATATTTTTTAACACACGGAATTCATCAAAGTAGCTATAGAAGCTATACAGAAAACTAAAGATGAACTGGGAGATAAACCTAAAGAGGCAAACCAGTTAATTGATTTCTTGAACAATAGGAATAGGCACCAGCTAGAGCAGTTAGAGATCGAGGATATAAAAACTAATTGAGATAAAGAAAGTTCTTACTAAAAGGAACTTAATACTTAATCTAGAGATAAGGTGTCAGAGTATTCAGACATACATAGATAGCTTCATGTTGAAATATGGCATTCTGAGATCGAAAGGCCTTCCTAGCCCACTGGTTATACATGACAAGTTAATGACACATGAAGACTATATTGAGAGATTAAATAAACAGGTTAGGAGCCAAGCAGGTTCTTCAGGAGTGAAGGCATTACCTACAGGAAAGTTACTTTATGATTGCTTGGAAAATCTATTCTACATAGAACATGAAGTAAAACATCTATTCACCAGCCAACCCAATTTTTCTAAGTACACAGATCCTGATGAAGTTTGCAGGAAGATGATCAGGATGAAAATACCAGATAACAAATGGTGGACCAGTTTGACTGATTTACTTTGAAGTTAATATAGTAAATCTATGAAGTAAAAAATGTTCACTATGGTAAAGTCTGGTAACACAGGTAAAGAGTGTCAGTAAGTGAAGATAAGAGTGAATTCCAACACACAACTACCAAGGCAATTGCAAGAGGCAAATCTGAGTTCCAGTATCTAGCACATTCATAAATAAAGGGATAGCAAACAATCTGTTTTCCATCTGTCGTTATCTTCGTGTGGAAGATAAATTTTGTTTCCTAGAAAAAATCTCATACAGTTATGAGATATTTTGTACTAGTTTTTGTATAAATACTTCACAAATTGAAGTAATTAGTGTGGATTAAAAAGCATTTCTGTAGACTTTTGTTTTGAGCTAAAGGAGTTGTTGTAATCAAGGTTAGATTGGTTTACTAGATTAAATAACACTGAGGACATTTCACTCAATTCATGTGCGCTGTGGGAAACAAATAAGTATCACTTCTCTGAATTTGAATATTGTTTTCCTTTATGTTATGAAATATCATATGTGTTTCTTATAATTTTTAAAAGAAAACGAGGAATATTACTATCAGAATTAGCTTAAATGCTCTTTGTTTTAACTATTTGCTTATATAATGTTTTCTACTAAATTGCTTAAGTCTGGGAATTCTTAGTTTCTCCCTTACTTCTGTAATTCATTCCCTTAATTGGCCCTTAGTACAGGATTCTTAATTGCCCTTGATATTTTCCAATCTTCCATTCTTCACCTTGATCCCTGCTAAGGATCCTTCAATGCCCTTGGCCCTGGTTAAGTTCTCCATCCATTGAGACCTTCAGATTTGTCCTTGATGTGATATCTTGCCTTCTGAACACCTTGGTGATTAATCAAATCTTGTTAAACCTTTCCTACTTGACTCCATAGCCCAATGGCTTGAATACCTACTCTACCCATATGTTTCCTTGATACCACCAAACAAATAAAAACAAATTCCTTAAGCATTAATAACTAGCCTATTATCATATCAAAACAACGCTAAATCATAAAGAGAGAGCCCTCTCTGAGTGTATATTGGCTAGGATCTATATTTAAAATATTGTTTTGGAGTTACCTTGGATCATTTCCTTCTTTTTAATAACTTCTAAGGAAAATCTGAGTGATAACATAGTGGTGACCATACTGGGGAATGAACAAATCCTCAGCTGAAGTAAACTTTTGAGAAGCATAAAGTTTAATTTTGAAGCATTTTAAAGGCTTATTAGAAGTTATTTTGAACATCCATAAAATAAAGCATTTATAAAACTCTCAATCTAGCTTCAGGGAGAACTCATTACACTAGGGCTAATCCTGATCCAAACCTCCCCCTATGTTTAAAAATCCCAACCTAATTCCAAGAGTCATCAGAAGACAAGAGAGTTTAGTCAGCCCTAGACCTTTATTTAGATCACATTCATGCTCTGTTGAGTGGATTTTCTTAGAAGACCTTCCTTTTGACGAGTACTTTGAAACTTATATGTTTAGAACCACATCTGATAGTGAACTATTAGACTTATTCCAAGATCTAGAGTTCATCAGAGAACTTGAAATCCAACGAGCTAGCTTGTCAATTGATCGACATCTATTGAACTCCCCTCAGTCATCCCTTAACACTGATAGAGTCCCTAAACCTTCTGAAACAACTTCACTTTCTTTAAGTTCATCATTATTCCCTCACCTTTCTGAAGTCCAATCCACCCCTCCATTCATTCCTTCACTTCCTCTTCAGCCAATCACTACTCAACACCCCACCACCACCTCTAATTCTTCCTCCACAACCCAAACACCCCCTGTTACCCCAACTCCATTTCCCACCCCTACCCAACCTTGTATCATTACCAATAGATATGCTCCCCTTGTGATGTTTTCTCCCCAAGGTGCCATGCCACAGGACTATCAGAGTAAAATTTTTACCTTTGATGGCAGTGGAACATACACAGCACAACAACACACTAGGAAAATGATAGACTAAATCAGAATCCTCAAGTTACAAAAACCTTACAAATCCTTTCTATACCACATCAAAATCCCCCCAACCCCACAATTGAAGATGTAACTAATAATCAGCCCACCGATGAACAATCTTCCACCTCATTTCCCTCCAAGGAGACAATGGAAAAATCTCCAAAGCTTATATTAGAAATCCGAACAAAAAATGCTCCAAACCTTGAAAAAGAAGAAAACACTGCGGCCAAAGTTTCAAACCCTCCAATAGATAAAGCACCTTTGTCCTTCAATCTGGGGGCAGATGTGGCCAAACTCAAAATTTCAGTGCCTCTGACAGAATTGGTTAAACATGAAACTTACAGATCTCAAATTAGTAAATCTTTGAACTTTGTTGGAAATGAAGATTCTGTGAATTTATTTGATGACCAACCTGAGTTAATTTTTGGACCAGATGTTAATGTAAATCCATTTGAAGGAGGGGTACCACCCTTCTACATCATCCTTAACATCCACGATAAAATCCTACACAATGTCGTGCTAGACTCTGGAGCCTCACACAATCTTATGCCTAAGTCTGTAATGGAAAAGCTCAGCTTGGATATCACCAGACCTTATAAAGATCTATTCTCCTTTGATTCAAGCTAGGTTAAATGCTTAGGTCTCATAAAAGATTTGTGTCTCCCTAGTTCAATACCCTGCCAAGACCATACTCATGGACATAGTTGTTGTTGATATACCACCCAAGTATGGCATGTTGTTATCTAGATCTTGGGGTGCTAAACTCCAAGGATCGCTGCAATTGGATATGTCTTATGCTACCATTTCAATCTTTGGACATCCCAAGAAATTGTATAGAGAAACTTTGATGAAGCATGTAGTGAGTAGTTAGGAGAAGCCTCAAAACTTTCATATATATTCAGTACATTCTGACATGGATTCTTTTATTCTCTATAATGCTGAAACTAGTCGAGAAGATACTTCGAGTGACATAACAACAGAACCAAAATAAATTGCAGTATTAAAAGAAAATCAAAATATCCAAATTCATGAAACATCAGATAACGAAGAAAATCTAGATACCTTGGCCAAGAAGGATTCCACTACCCCAGATGAAAATTATGAACATGAAATCTTATGGCATTTGGAATTTGATGGTTCGGTAAACAAGTTAGGTGAAGGAGAAGGCGTATGGATTTGTAACTTAGAAAATGATCATGCAAAAGGTCATGCCGATAGGTTAAACTTCAAATGCACAAACAATATGGCATAATATGAAGCACTCCTGTTAGGTCTTAAACTGGTTAAAGGGTTAGGAGGTATAAGGGTATCAATTATGGGAGATTCTGAATTGATAGTTAAACAGATTAATGGTGTTTACTTGACTAGAGACCCTAGACTAGGATTTTATAGAGGTACAGTTGTAGAAATCCTTAACACTTTTTTAGAAACCAGGCTTGCTGCTATCCCCGGGAAACATAACATGCAAGCTCACATTTTGGATATGTTTGCTAGTACCTGTAAGTTGCCCTTTCAACCCAACCATCAGTACACTGCTGAGGTTAGGCACAGGCCAACTATTCCTGAAAAATTAAAGAACTGACAAGTATTTGAAAATGATAAATAGATTAACAATTTTTTAACTTTAGATAATGAATTTGTAAATACCAACATAGACACTGACATAACAATAGATTTTGATTGCTCTAACGAAGTAGAAATTAATAAACTAGAAGAAGATCAAATAGACAAACTTCATCCTACTGAATTCACAAAAATAGATATTCAAGATTTAAAACAAATGGAAATGTATGAAGTAATGGATGATGAAACTGAAGTCATAAACCTCAAAGATAATTTATTACCCAAGGGATTAACTCCTTTGGAGGACTTATTCGACTCCAGTGATATTCCTAAAAAGCCTAAAATGGAACCTTTGAAATCAGACATTGAGGAATGTAATATAGGATTTAAAGAGAATCCCAAGCTAATAAAATTTTCTAAATCATTACCTCCCAATGAAAAACTGAAATATATGGAGCTTATGAAGGAATTCTAGGATGTTTTTGCCTGGAGTTATGAGGACTTAAAATCCTATGATACTAGCATTATACAACACACTATCCCTTTAAAAGAAGATCAAAAGCCCTTTAGACAAAAGCTTAGAAGGATTAACCCTGTTCTACTACCTTCTATCGAAAATGAAATCAAACGAATGTATGAAGCTAAGATCATTGCACCCATTAGGTTTTCGGATTGGGTATCCAATCTTGTTCCTACAAGAAAGAAAATTGGAGAAATAAGATTGTATGTGGATCTTAGGAATTTAAGCAAAGTTTCACTCAAAGATAACTACCCCTTACCTAAAATGAATCACATATTGCAAAGGGTAGTAGGGTCCACAAGGATATCACTATTAGATGGCTTCTCTGGTTACAACCAAATACTAGTCCATCCAGATGATCAAGCAAAGACTGCTTTCACTACCCCATGGAGTACCTTTATGAATGTTAAAATTCCTTTTGGATTGAAAAATGCAGGGGCTACCTTTAAAAGAGAAATGGGTATTGCCTTTGCTAAGGAAATCCATGATTTACTAGTTATATACCTTAATGATATCATAGTGTTTTACAGATCAAATCAATAGCACCTGAATCATCTTAGGCAGGTCTTTATTAAATGCAGGAAATATGGCATCTCTCTGAATCCAAAAAAGTCTTTATTTGGTTTGGAAGAAGGAAAATTACTAGGCCACATTATCTCTAAAGATGGGATCCGGATTGACCCAACCAGGATTGAAGCTATTTTTCAACTACCCCAACCGAGAAACATCAAAGAACTTCAGGCATTTTTAGGAAAAATAAACTTTTTAAGAAGATTTATCTCTAACCTAGCTAAAATAATTAGACTATTAAATAACATGTTGAAGAAAGATTCAGCTATCAAATGGACAGTAGAGGCTAAAAAATCATTCGAAGATATAAAATTAGCCTTGACTCAAACACCTGTCCTCATAAATCCAATGTTTGACAGAGAATTTATCATCTTTTCTTTTGCATCTAAACATAGTATTGCTACAGTTTTACTACAGAAGAATGATCAGGGATTTGAACAACCAATAGCCTTCTTTAGTAAAGCTCTAAGAGATGCATCCTTAAAGTATAACATAATGGAAAAATAGGTTTTTTCTTTGGTAAAATCTATCAAATATTTCATAGTCTATATCTTGTACTCTCAGATAGTAGCTTATGTTCCCAATGTTGTAGTCAAAGACATTCTAAAACAAAATAGAGTTAATGGAAAAAGGGGAAAGTGTTTAGCTACCATCTTAGAGTATGACATAGAGATCAAACCTACAAAATTAATCAAAGTCCAAGGGTTGGCCAAACTTATGGCTGAAACAAATTGCCAAGCCCTGGGTATAAATTTTATTGCAGAAATGGATAACGAAGAGGAGATGGCGACTCCACAGAACAGCCAAGCATTTTTAGATTCACCTTCGTATGCTGATATAATATATGTTTTATAAAATTTACAAGCTCCTCTAGGGTTTTCCAAAACCAAGAGTAGGTTTTTGAAAATGAAATATTTGAAATTATGCATAATTGATAATACTTTATTTTGGAAAAATCATGAAGGCATTCTGTTAAATTGTTTGTTGAAGGAAGAATCTGAAAAAGTACTCCGAGAATTTCATGCAAGTGATTGTGGAGGACACCTCTACTGGAAGAAAATGGCTGATAAAATCTTAAGAGCTAGATTTTACTGGCCAACCTTGTTTTCTGATGTAAAAAAGTTTGTAACCTCCTGCCACAAGTGTCAAATCTTTGAAGGAAAAAGAAAACTTTTGCCTTTACCTCTGAAACCCATTTCTACTAAAAAACCTTTTCAATAGTGGGGTCTAGACTTCGTTGGTGAAATTCACCCCCTTCTTCTGCTCAACATAGGTGGATCTTGACTACCACAGATTACTTTACAAAATGGATAGAAGCCATTCCCTCTAGATAAGCCACTCATACTATCATCATAGGTTTTTTGGAGGCCAATATTCTGTCCAGATTTGGTTGTCCAAACAAAATTATCACAGACAATGCTGCAGCCTTTATATCAAAGAGGATGATTGATTTCTACCATAAATACCATATAACCCTTGGTCATTCTACAGCCTACTATCCCCAAGGAAATGGACTTGTAGAATCCTCCAACAAAAGCTTGATGAACATTATTAAAAAATTGCTAGAAGACAATAAGAAAACATGGAACAAGAAATTGATAAATGCTTTGTGGGTAGACAGGCTTACAACTAAGAAATCTATTGGTACCAGTCCCTGTCAGTTAGTCTATGGGATGGAAGCAATTTTCCCTTCATCATTAGGAATCCCAGTGATGAAACTACTCCAGGAATCCCAAGTTGAGCCAAATTATATTCAGAGGAGAATCAATCAGACCATTCATTTGCAGCAAACGAGGGAGGAAGTATACATCAGAGCCCAAGTACTATAGGAAAAACTCAAGAAAGTTTTTGATAAAAGAACCAAGGCATAAGACATTTATCTTGGTGATAAAGTTTTGAAGTGGGACTCCAGAAGAGAAGACAAAGGAAAACATGGGAAGTTTGATTTACTGTCGAAAGGTCCATACATTATATATGCCTTTATAGGTAATAATGCTTACTTTCTCAAAGAATTGAATGGTGCAGAGGTAGAAGGAGGACCAGTCAATGGTCGAATGTTGAAGCACTATATTGATCCAAGTTACTAATTTTACTAGTTTCAGTTGTACATACCATATCCTTCATATTGTTTAGAGTGGATTGGATGGTAAAGTTTTGGAGTTGAAGCCAAAAGAGAAGACCCTAAACTTTAGAAGTGTCACTATCATAAATATTAATAAAGCAACAGAACAAAGGAAAAATTGCGTAATAAAATCACAGTCTTCCAAAAGGCCATTGATCTACAGTTCTTGACTTTCCACCAGGGAAACCCATCCCCAATTGGAGCCATTGTTATATTCCTATACCAATAGGTGTCATAATTTATGATTGACATAGTTTATCTCTGTAATATGTACATATCTTTGCTTTATGCAAATGTTTTCCATATTTGTAAAAAAATAAAAATTTAAAATTTAAAAAAAAAAAATGTAAGGAGGGTATATCCTAAAAGAAAAATCAAAGGACAAAAAAGAATGAATAAAGGTCAAAAAAGATGAAAAATGAACCCCAAGAAAGAAAAATACCATGAAAGTTTGAAAGTCTAAATGCCACTACCATTTACTTTGATGTAGAATAAAAAGATTGTGTGCAACTTGTTACCTTTGCTACAATCCATGGATAGTCAAACAGTGTAAACTTGGCTATTTCATGTTTTGAATTTCTTGTTTATAGATAGAGAATAAAATCTGACCAAACTATTTAATCTTGGCAGATAAGTAGATAGGTAGAGTTAATAAAAGGAGCT
This sequence comes from Pinus taeda, assembly GCA_000404065.3. Lineage (NCBI taxonomy): Eukaryota > Viridiplantae > Streptophyta > Pinopsida > Pinales > Pinaceae > Pinus > Pinus taeda. The sequence continues at coordinate 75,981 of APFE030016876.1, forward strand.
CAATAGTTTAATTTGAGCCCTTGGATATAATAAGGATAGACTTAGATAGATTTCCATTGTAAAAGAAAAGAAAAGTTTGATAAGAGTTTACGAGTTCAAGTGCACCCCAATAAAAAGTAGAAAAAATGGTAGGATGTGTGAGTGGGTAAGTTGATGAATGGTTGCAGAATGGTGTATGATTAATGATTAGTTGAAACTCATATCATTTACTTTCATCACCATATTACTCTAAAAGTATGGATGACAAGAAACGTTTACAAAGTCAAGTGTTTAATTTCCTCATTCCTTTTACCCCTAATTTCACTAATTTCCCACAAATAACAATCAAGAGTACCTAAAACCTTAAGTTAAAGGGGCTCAGAGCATTTCTCTGACTTTTGGAGGGACCGGACCCTCGGCCCAATGACTTACAGGTTCCAAGTGCTAAAACCCCCTCATCAACATTCACCCCCTCCATAATTCATTCATTTTCCCTAAAACATCCTTTTCACAAAGTAAGATCACTATTTGCTTGGGAAAAGTAATTATTCCCACACAAAACCCCTTTTCACAAAAAACCCACAAAATGTACTTAAGCCTAAGTTATGACGTTCAAATGCAGAAAAATCAATATATTTCTGAAGCATTTTACTTAGCCCATCTTTCATTTCTATTTCCATTTCATATTAACATCTAACATTAATCTATTATATTAGACTCCTCGAAAATACACCCCTTTTCCCGTATATATTATTAAAATTCCCTATGTTAATATCTTGCCCCAATGGTTTGAAATATAAACCTTAAATTAAGACCTATAACCCTCCTCTGCATTAAAAAGGAATTAATTAATCAACCTATGATTAATTAAGAGCCTTCCTCCAATCACATCGCCCCCGACGTCATTTATCTCCCTAATCTGCATTTATTATCTCATTGGGCCCCTCCATTAAATCGCGATCAAATCCCTTCCCTGACCATTGTACGATCTGACCCCTTCAGATCTAACGATTGACGCTCACATCAGGCGGCCTTTGACGCCAACCTTTACCCGCCCGATGTGAGTGGTTTTACTGTTTACCCCACTACTACGTGTTGCCCGATGAATGGCATAGGGCGGACCTCTCCCAATACCGCCAAGTACCCAAAAGCAATGCGATAGATTCTTCTTACCACCTCTGCTTACCCCCTCCACTAAACGACAAAACGTCACCTCCACTAGTTGGCGCCAACTGTCACTTTCATTATGCCAGCCAAAAGCATTGACTTTGCAAATAAAACCAAAAATACTCATTCTTTTTACCAAGAAAGAACCTTATGTTCTCCATGCACTCGCAGAGTACGTTCAAATTGTCACCATGCTTCCAACTGTCAACCTCCAGAAGCCGTTGAACTCCATATTACCATTGCAGACCCATGCGCTCCCTGCGAAAGTGCACCAGTGCCATTTGTCCCTTCATACAACCAAAACTAGGTATTTACCCATTTTCAATAGAGAAACCTATCTTTCATACTAAACCTGAACTAAATTGCTGTAGAGATTAAGTAATTTAGCGAAATTAAGTTGTTCAACAGTCTTGAGACTCTCTGAGACGATCCATTTTTCCACAGTTCCATGAAATTCTCTGTCCTCGTCCTTGAATCCACAAGAACCAAGGATGGACACCCCAGTCGCCTTAAATGTCATGCCAATTACCACTCCCCACATAGATATAAACCATCTTCCCCTGGTTGACAAAGATTTTTCGATAAAATACCTCACCTTCGACGAAACCCCTCCGAAATTTCATTGCAGATACCGATACAATTATTTGAACCATGCAGGTAAGATAGGCCTCTAGGAATCAAACCTGCCCAAATATCAATTCCCCAATGTTCATGTCTTCCCAGAAATTATTCACTATTGTCATGCAGACTATGACCCTACCATGAGAGTTGTGATGTCCCTAGACCAGAAAGTCTTGTTCACCATCACTCCAAAATCCATAAATGAAATGTTACAGTTACAACCTGGTCAAGATCTCAAACTCCTTACCATTGCTGATTTGCTTGAAAGATTCTCTAAGCTATCAAGTTCCAGAAGTACTCAAATCCTCTAGAATTTCATTATTGAAGAAAAGTACATGCCAAAGACCCTCCTCCTTATGTGTCAGTTGTCTTTTCTGAGTTGGGCAAAGATATTACAACAATGATATCATGCATTTTAAGGTTTTACCACTAATGAATATGTAGATGAGATTATTTTTTCCTACATGTCTATTTTTACCCTTGGTCAACCTCCTGCAATCAAGTTTGATTATGCAAAATTCATCGCAGATAAAATGCATGATCATTTTATGAGATTAGAAAATGAAAGAGTGTTCAAATATTCATCAGTCCTATATCATTTGTTTCTCTACTACCAAACTAATAAGTTTCCCTTTTCTGTCCAAAAACTTGATAACATTATTACAGATTATTTTTCCTTCCAAAGTAACATGCAACTAAGGAAGGATCCCTAAAGGTTGATTGGTTCTTCTATTGAAAGCCAACAAATTCTAAGTAACAAGCACAAGTAGAGGGGAACTTATAACTTCCCAAGTAGTCGAGAATAGAATACTAATAGAAGCTCACTCATCTATAACAATGTGATGGATGGTTTTATCACAAGCCTCCACTCTGATTTGGAAAGGAACATAAGAAGGGAGGCGAGGTTCTATCAATTGATTATGATCAAAGGAAAATAACTCATTACTTGTAGTTCGTTTTGTGACAACAAGAGAAATTCCCCCTTGTTTAATAGAATAAGAAGAAATAAGAAGAACTTGAGCAATACCATTGTCACTCTCTACGGAAAAGGTGTGATCGAATGAAGGTTGAATTGGGTCAACCATTCTCTCAACCAATGGTTGGTTGGGAATGGACTCGTGGGATTCACGTTCAAAGAGAGTGGGATTGAATGAATATGGATTTGAGTCAATTACTTCATCAAATAGTGGAGGATTTGGATTAAGCTTTTAATAACCAGCCAGAAGTCACGGCTAAGAAGCTGTAAGTTTTTCCAACACTTTTGATGCTTCATGCATATAGGAAAAAAGGTCAATATGATGATTCCCTTCACATAACCTACAAGAAAACTTGACTTTACCATTTTTCCCGTGGACCTTACTATCACTAGTTGATGTTTTATCACCAACATGATCTTCAGAGGTTGATGACAAGGGCTAATGTGAGCTTGTAAACCACATTTCTAGTACCTCAAGAATACTAGGACAATATCTAAGGAGTTGGTCACCCTTACAAAGCTTGCTATGGAATTTAACTTTGTGGGGCTTTGAAGGTTTCTCAACATTAGTTTCATTCGTAGCAATGGTTGTTTGGTTGCCCCCCTGCTTATTTTTTTCTTCATCTTCTTCTTCCCTTTTTTCTTCTTCTTAGGTTCCTAGTTACTTGAATCAAGACTTTCACCAAGAAAGGAGGAACAAAGGGATGAAGAAAGAAGGAAAAGGGTCAACTTTAGGATCAACTTAAGGTTGATGTTGTTCAGGTGGAGGACTACTTGGTTGAGAAGCGGTTTTGACACTTGGAAAAAAGGAGGTCCAAAATAACCAAACTGGTAAACCAATGGTAAATCTAGGAAGGGACAACATTGCCATATAAGGAGCACAAATATTTCCAAAAGAAGGAAAAGGAATAGGATTCCGATCAGAGGGGTTTCCTTGATTGGTAAACTCATGAACTGTTGCAATTAGTCTCAACCTAATATCTACTAAGGAGTTGTTCCACAGTGAGGATGTTATTCTGTGGTTAATAAATTGATTTTAGAAATTAAAGAAACAAAATAAAACAAAATGGTGGCTAGGTAGATAAGGATTACCAAGTCACTGTGAACTATGGAATACCATTTCCAGTACGTGCAGGCAATCTCCTTGAATGTTGACTTTGGTGTATCATAGATAAAAAGGAAGTAGACTCGGTTACCTATGGAAAGATATCAACCTATAGGCGACTTCCAAAATATACCCATAGGTATGTGGAAGCACAGTTCATGGTAGTGTTGTCTAATGCATCTTGTACGATAGGAAGTATTCTAATATACTTTTCATAAGTGGAGCACAATCTGATATCCCCAAGGGTATGTGGAGAATTACATGATATGCTTACATCTGTGGAATACCAACTACCCCCAGAATGTAACGTAGAGAAGTAAAGACATCTCCTACATTTAAAGATGTCATAACACGTCTCTAGCCAGACCTCTATGTGTGTCGTTAAGGTTCCAAATTCTCCTTATATTGAATGAGTAAATTGTAGGTTTTAACCCTGTACAGAAATTACCTACATACTAATTTTAAAACACTAAAAATAAACAATACCAGATCATAGCACATAAAAAACATATACACAGAGATTTTCCCCTGGATCCCAAAACTGGGACTACCAGCTTGATTTTTCATTATGTTCCTTTCAATGTTACAATACATATTTATACATGTCGAAGCATCCAATACCATGGACCGAAAACCATCACATCTAAAAAACATGTGCTAAAATCTTTCACAAAACCATAGGTGGGTCCGCCCAACCTAACATAGGGTCCAAAACCAAAATTTTCCGGGGCGCTGCTCCAGACCTCATAAAGTGGGGTTACGGGTGCCCTTCAAACCCCCTATTAACTATGTGGAAAGAATATAACACAACCCAACATTCTCCCACTTTTTGTTTTCTTTCCACAGGGTGCCACAAGAGAACTTAGTCATTTTCCTAGCCCTGAAATGCCCATTGTCTCTCTACACCAAGAGAACTTCTCAAAGCTCACAGATTTTGTCAATGCATCTGTAGTATTATTCAAAGTGTCCACCTTTACCAGCAACACCTTTTTTTCTTCTATCGTATCCCTCACAAAGTGATACTGAACATTAATGTGCTTTGTCTTTGAATGATATGCAGGGTTCTTTGCCGAGAAAATTGCACTTTGGTTGTCACAGTCTATCCTTATAGCTTCCTGTATTAACCCCATACTTGAACACAATCTCTGCAACCAAACTTCTTCCTTGCTTGCATGAGTGGTTGTCATGTATTCTGCCTC
>APFE030016879.1:2789-31856 GCA_000404065.3 Pinus taeda
TGATATTATGGCACTTTCCTGAGCAATTTATGGTTCCTCCACTTGCAACCATCACTTGACACTCTAGTGTTGGATATAGGAAGAAATTCAATTCCTTGGCTATCTTACAAAGAATAAAATTATGGGTACTTCCCGAATCGATCAACACTATTACCTTTTTATTCTTGATATGCCCTTCTATATTGATAGTTTGAGGAGTGGTAATTCCAGCCAATGCATTACAAGATATGGTTGGATTAATTTCTTATTTTTCTAGGATTAGTTCTTGGTGTATATCCTCTTGTTTTGATGTTTCTTGTTGCTTTTTCTTCCTCCTCTTCACAATCTATGTAAAATAATTTATTCTCAGCACACTTATGACCTTTAGTGCATTTGTTATCACAATTGTAACAAAGCCATTTTTCTATTTTTTCTTCCAATTGTTGTGGTGTCAACCTTGTAGGTTGTGGAAGGCTAGGGGTAGCAACACTTCCATCTTTATGATTGTGAGTGGTAGGCTTCCTTGTTGCCATAATTTTGCTTTCCATTTTTATTGCCAACCTGAATGCCTTCTCCAATGAATCTGGTTCCCAAAGGTGAACCTCATGTTGGATGTTATATTTTAAAGTCCCTATGAGCACATCAATCCTATGCTCCTCTGGAATATCTTTTACCCTTATATTCAATTTTTGGAAGTCCTCAATGTGTTTCATCATTGAACCCTTTTGTTTGAGATTTATCAATTAGCTAAAAACAAGTGTTGTTTTTTGTATCCTCATAATGTGCTATCATTTCATCTGTAAAAATAGCCCAAGTGACAATTTGTTTACGAGAGAAAAGCCATCGATACCATACAAACTTATTTGGTTCCAAATATAAAATTGTAAGGTGTACCTTTTGTGTGTTTTGCACATTATGGAAATCGAAAAATTGCTCCATCTGTAGTATCCATGTTCCGGTATCCTTGCAATCAAACTTCCTCATATCAATCTTTAGAACATGGTGGTTCTTCGATCCAACATTAGAGTCTATGAAATCATGATTAACGTTTATTTTGTTCTCATCATGAGTTTCGTTTACTACCCTTTCGCCAATAGTAAGAATTTTGTGTGGAAACTTTGCCAAATCTGTCTTCAAATTTGTCTTCAAATCTTCCATGCCTTTCTTTAAATCATGCATCTTAGTCTCCACGCCATCCATCTTAGCTTCCACGCCATCCATCTTAGCTTCCACGCCATTCATATTAGATTCTACGCCTTTCTTTAAACCATCCATATTAGCTTCCACACCATACATCTTAGCTTCTACATATTTCTTTAAACGATCCATCTTAGCTTTTTTTACTCTTTGTGCGAGTGATATTTATTGTGCTTGGTCTCATAATTTTGATATATCATGTTGTATTTCTTCCTCTTCTTCATGAGTCATGCTAGAGCTTTCAGGTTGCTTACTAGGTGTTTCCACTTTCTTTCTTTGGCATCAATTACCGATAATAATTCTTCACTATGTCCTTTGAAATCCTTCAAACTAATTTTTCAAACCAATCTTATGCAAAAATTTAAAAAAAACTACACACCTTTTTTCACTTTGTAGGAGCTCGATATTGAATCTGATGTATCTCTGTAATTTTGGATCTCCAAGATCTGAAATTCCTTCCTACGGTAACCCTCTGAGTAATATTTCTAACCCCACAAGTTTGATCAAGATTGGATTCTCCAATGAAGAGTTATGCCAAATCTCCCACGGTGACATGAGTATAGACTTTTTCAGTAGAGCGAACTTGTACGAAATGTCGTGGGTCATTATTTCAACCTTAGGTTCTAAAAATGATAATCAAAAACCTATAGTCCATCCTCTTTCTATAACTTCTTACGAAACTTCAATATGATGTTTAGAGGGAGAGTTATGACAATTTTCCCAAGGTCACCTGTTTGGAATGTAATTCGGGGGTCTGCAAAAGCCCTAACTTCCTCAGATTATATCTCCGAAAATATAGCGAGTTAAGATCTTAAATTCAGGCCCGAGGTTCAATGAGATTTTATCTAAAATGGGTTTTTTTAGCTTCTGACACGTTGCAGAAAAAAAAAAAAAAAGTTATAGCGAAAACACCACAATGATTGGTTTGGAATAACGAAACCCTAGAATCCAAAGCTGTGATACCAAATGTTATGAAACCAACTCACAAAATTATAGAAAAGATAGATCAACACATTAGAAATAAGCCTCTTAAAGGGGGAAACCTCCTTTAAATTACACAAATGAACAATTCTTAGATGATTCAAATGACAAAACCTCCTTCTATATATAGGAGTCTAAGGGGTCACAATATAACCAAATCCAACCTAACAATAATAATATAAAGGCACAATAATAACAATATGGGGACAATAGGGGCACAACAATAACAATAAGGGATACAATGACAATAATAATGGGGGAATCACTAGTATTATAGTGACCTAACATATATAACATCAAACTAAAGGATGAATTATAAATACTATTTAAGAAGAAAACATTAATTGTTTAGCAAACTATATCAGAGAACTTTGACAGTGAGTTTTGAGATAAATCCTTGTTTAACCAAACATGAAGACATACATTTAAACATGGAAATGAAAATAGAGAAAAATTACAAGATAAGAAAGCACATCACCATTAGGAACTGCCACGGGAATCCTGTAAAGTCACACCTTAGTCTTTTTCATTCACTCCGAAGATATCAAAAAAATACAATGCATGTTGTTTCTTCTCCTAACCCTAACCAACCATTTCTTCATCAAAATTACATTATAAATAGATCAAAGCAATTAGCTCCCACCTCTAGGAACTGAATTCCCTAAAATGATTTATGTTTCTACCTATTGCAATGAATATAGAACTGTTTTTCTAAAAACTAGGAACTACTTTGACTAAGGATTTTTCAAACAAATTTACGATCCAAGTTTTGCAGGAGAATTCATCCACAAATATCGCAGAGTATAAGTATCCTCCAATTGAAGTAATAGGTAAAGGACCTGCTACATAAGAATGGATTAATTGAATATTACCAGTTGTCTTTCCTTCACTAGAAGGAAATGGTCCCTTTGCATGTTTTCCTATTGCGCAACATTGAAAAACTCCTTCATGATTCATTTTTATGAAATTCAAGAATCCCTATTGTTAGCACTCTATAGTTCCTCCAGGTTGAGGAGAGGAACACAAAGGTAATTTTTGGGCCTCAAATATGCCCATTTTTTTCCACCGTATAATACCACTATTCATAACCTAAATTCCTATATTTTTAACTCATTTCATACCATAATTCCACAACTTGCTGCCAATTCATATATTACACTTTGTGGTTGATTATCATTAGTTTTATTAACTTTTCAATGATTAAAGATGACTTTGCTATGATTTTCTAATGATGGTTTTGCTAAGTTCATTTACTCCAGGGATTCATTGTCAAAATTCTTCATCGCTCAATTAAACTAGTTGCTACAGGTTAAGTACAGAATGGCTAAATCCTTCTACGTTAAAATATCATTTTGTGATAAAATGAAGAATAATATTGAGGTTTTGAGACATGTAGCTTGTTCAAAATACCCTCATTCAGGTAACCTAGAAACCATTTGTCAAAATTCATCACCATGAAGAAGTTATGGTTAGCACAATTCTTAAGTACAAAATTAGTGCCAGAATTCTGTGCTAAGTACAGAAAACTTGGGTTTGATGATTTCAGTAACCAAGACATGCAGAGGACCATGATTGGGATAGTTTGTCGCATCCTCTAGAATATTTTCATTTGGATTATCTTTGATCTATTCTTCTACTTTACTTGGATATGATCTATTCCTTACTCCACTTAGTTAATTTGTTGCAACCATTTCCATCGGCTGAACTCTTTAAAAAGGTCATTGTTTTGTAATGAGACACACATATGCATAGTCTTTTGTAAGGAGAGAAGGAGATATACATTCAGATCAGACTAGAGATTTGTAACGACTTTCTGGACTATGTTTGAACTAATGTTTTACTAAACTATAATATAATTGTTGTCTCGACATTCATTGTTTCTCGTAAGTGCTATATCTCTTTAATCTACAAATATTGAATTAGATTGGGTTGCTCCGGTACTAGCAAGGGCCCACCACAAACTAGAATCAAGTCATGTAATTAATATAAATTGTTGGAAGTGTGTTTGGTTGAGTTTTAGAGGTTTATATTGTGTTTTAAAGTTGCTGCTCAATGGATCTTACATTTACTGTTTCCCATTTTGTACTTAAGAGATTACTCTATTTTCCTTTGATTTGGAAGAACGTATTGTCTCTAGGCCTTTGTGAGCAAAAGGACCATGCTGACTAATGTTTCCTATGCATGAATAATTTCTCAATCGTATTTCCATGGTTAAGAACACTTGGAAGAATTATTTCCAGTTTTGAATTGGATTCAACTTTGTAATCTTGAATAATGTACATTTCTCAATAAGTACAGAATTTCTGTAGCATCGTGTTTTACATGAGAGTACCCAGAAATATTAAGGCGAGACATTAGTCACTAATGGAAACTGTAGCATAGCTTTGAGATCCAATAGAATTGTAGTTAGGTTGAGTTGAAAGCCATAAGTTAATGTTTTTCCATATAATAGACTTTGTGAGTTTATTTGAAGTGGTTTCAAATTAGAAATAAGATTTTATCTTTAAGTCTTTCGGATCTGAGTGTGTTAAAGCCTGAGAACATTGATTTAAACTATCTTTTAGTTTCTTTTGAGATTCTTTAGAAGTAAATGCATGAGCTAGATAAGATCGAGGAGTTAGTTCTTTCATTTGTCTCATATACCTCGGGGATTGAAATTAAGTTTTAATAGGATTTAGATTAGTTTTCTTAGTTTGTAATTAAGTTCTACTTGGATTGAAACTAAGATTTGCTTGTATTAAGATTAGTTTTATTTGGATTGAGATTGTTTATTGATTTGTATTACTTGTGTTGTGATTAACAGTGCTTAGATGGTGATTGGAATTAGTCTTGTTTGAACAACAATTGGCAGTGTAGAACAATGATTCATATTGTTGTGCGGTGACTTATTTTATTTTCACAGTAGTTTGAATTGTTTATGTAGCAATTTACATTCCTTGTAACAGTGATATGAATTGTCTATGCCAAAACTTGAATGTTCTACAATACTCTTCAAAGAACTTGTGAAATGATTTTAAATTAGGATGTTTGCTTGAATCATTTCTCAAGTAATTTTTTGAGTTAAATAGGTCCTGGTTAAAGTAGAATAATAATTGGAGTTTTGAATAAAACATACATTTAAAATAGAATAGCGATTTGAGTTTTGAATGAGATAGATTGGATTATAGTAAAATAGGTTTCTTCATTATGTACTGCATGATGTAATTTAGGCTAGATGCTCTAATTATGTGTTACCTACACTTGTGCCTCAAAGATTACGAGCCATAGATTGATAATTTAATGTTGGAATTATAACACATATAATTTCCCCAACATTTTTGGTGTCATGGCCAGGGAGGTGCTAAAGGGATTAGAGCATAGTTTCTTTCACAAGTTTTTAGTGTGATCTTAGTTACAAGGCAACTAGAGGGGGAAGATGACAGTAAGACGTGAGTGAAGAGCCACGTATCCACTTTTGTTTTGGGTCGCTACAAAGTCTTGTTGTCCAAGTAAGCGAGGAGTTCAATATTAGTAAATTTTATTGCAATTAGTAGTTTTAATTCATTTTGTTTAAAATTTCAAGCTCTTTAAAGATAAAAAATATTTGGGGTGTTGTAAGAACCCCTTTGTACTAATCCATGTTGTGAGATAGGGATCATCAACCAACAAGAGAAATTCAAGAATGATTTAGAGCTTGAAGAATGTCCCTCGAAGTACTTTCTCAAATCCTAGCAGTAGCTGGGATATCTGCCTATCAGGAAAAGTTCATCCTGACCACATTAAGGAAATTATCTATCTCACCACAACCAGAAAAATATTTGGAAGTCTCCCTTGATTCCTCTTACCTATATACTAATGAGATCAAGAAATCATGTACCAAATCCGATGAGGAGCATCCTTCTAAACCTAATATCGAGGAACTTTCACGATGCCCATCAACAAGCCTTGTATGCATTATGGAGACCAATTATCCAGGTTTGTCTGGCATGACCGAGGAGGACTTTCAGAGTGGTCCAAATGAATAAATGGGCCAATACCACTAGAATTACATCAAGCATTGGTTCTAGATCACAATCCAGTGAAAGTACCACTCTCATCTTCAAATACTCTTTGTATCACCTTTCAAAATTTTTGACTTTTCATGCTCATGTACATTCTAAAGTTTATATGTTAAATTTGGGCATGAATGTATCTTTGTACCTAATCTACAAATGGCTTCATTGGAAGTACTCTTTCACTTAAAGGAGGACTTCTTTTTTGCAGTAGAGTACGAAATTTTGCATTGTAATAAATAAATATAATAGTAAATAGAAAAATAAGCCTTGTTGTGAAAACCAGTTTGTCTAGCGCGACTTGGCATGAACCTTGCTTGAAAAAAAAGTAAATGGCAGGCAAGTTTCCCAATAAAGTTTGTATATTTGTATGAGTTCATCAAATCATGTATCTTTCAAGTCATTACGTATTGTACTAGTGTTGGTTGATGTGGGATCCATTAAGGTTCAACTGCCAACAAGCCTTGTCCCATCGACATCAACAAATTATTTGGGCCCAAGGTTAGGGTTAAATAAGGTACCTAGGAGCATGCATGCCTTAATGGTAGGTATCCTTGTCATCTACTAAGGAAATACATTAATGTTTCTTTTTGGATGAATTCTATAGTTCATTCGACTTCGACAAATCGATTCATGGCTGGTAGAATTTACAATTGACATCAAAGGTGGGATATCTCACATTGGTTAATGACCTCCTCAATCATCGGTAATCTAATGATTCTTGCTTATGTTCGACATTGACACCATTTATTCACATATGAAAGATTACACACGGATGTGTAGCAGTTGATGACTATATGGTTTTGTGATCTCAACACATATTTGCAGCAGTCTTGATTTTTTAATCAACATTTCCATTTTCATTTGCAGTAGTATATTTATTTCATCAAAGGATTCCATATAGCAACATAACCAATCATTTGCAGTAGCAGCCACCTTTACTCAGTTGTTTGGGGACATACAACTCCTCAAGGATGGGGGAGAAGGGGACCTTCAGTTCATCCTTCAGCCCTTCAGTTCATTCTTCAGCCTTCTTCAGTGGGTCAAATCAATAGTCACATCAGATCCATCCAGTTCATCCTCCACTTCATCTTGAAGCACCGAGCACATCAACAACAAAGGTGAAACTTAAGGTAAATAATTATCATTTAGAAGATATGATTGGGATAGTTGGTTGCACCCTTTAGAACATTCTCATTTGGATTATCTTCGATCTTTCTTCTACTTTACTTGGCTATGATCTATTCCTTACTCCACTTAGTTAATTTGTTGCAACCATTTCCAACGGCTGAACTCTTTAAAAAGGTCGTTGTTCTATAATGAAACACACATATGCATAGTATTTTGTAAGGTGATAAGGAGATATACGTCAGATTAGACTGGATATTTGTAACGCCTTTCTGGACTATGTTTTAGCTAATGTTTTATTGAACTATAATATAATTTTTTCTTGGCATTAATTTTCTCCTTTAAGTGTTATGTCTCTTTAATCTGCAAATACTAAATTATATTGGGCTTGCTCTGGGTAGTGGCAAGGGCCAACTGCAACTTGGAATCAAGTCCTGTAATTAATATAAACTATAGGAAGTTTGTTTGGTTGAGTTTCAGAGGCTTATATCTCATTCTAAAGTTGCTTCTCAATATATCTTAGATTTATTATTTCCCATTCTGTACTTAACCACTTGCTTTGTTTTCCTTTGATTTGGAAGAACATATTGTCTCTAGGCCTTTGCAAATAGAAGAACCATGCTGACTAATGTTTCATGTGCATGAATAACTTCTCAATCATATTTTCATGGTTAAGAGCACTTAGAATAACGCTTTCCAGTTTCGAATTGGATGCGGATTTATAATCTTGAATCATGTACATTTCTCAACAAGTACAAAATTCTTGTAGAATCACGTTTTACGTGAGAGCGCCTAGAAATATTAAGGTAGGACATTAGTCATTAATGAAAACTATAGCATAGATTTCAGATCTGATATAATTTTAGTTAGGCTGAGTTGAAAATCATAGGTTAATGCTTTTCCATAAAATAGGATTTCTGAGTTTATTTGAAGTGGTTTCAAATTAAAAATAATCTTTGATCTTTGATTCTTTCGAATTTGAGTGTGTTAAAGCATGAGAACATTGATTTAAACTGTCTTTTAGTTTCTTTTGAGATTCTTCAGAAGTAAATGCATGAGCTAGATAAGATCAAGGAGTTAGTTCTTTAGTTTGTCTCATATACCCTGGGGATTGAAATTAAGTTTTACTAGGATTGATATTAGTTTGCTTAGATTGTAATTAAGTTTTTCTTGGATTGAAACTAAGATTTGCTTGTATTAATATTAGTTTTATTTGGATTCAGATTGTTTATTGATTCATGTTTCTTGAGTTGTGATTAATCGTGCTTAGATGGTGATTGGAATTAGTCTTGTTTGAATAATGATTGGTAGTTTAGATCAGTGATTCATATTGTTGTGCAGTGACTTAATTTATTTGCACAGTGGTTTGAACTATTTATGTGACAATTTATATTCCTTGTAATAGTGATCTAAATTGTCTGTGCCAAAACTTGAATGTTGTACAATAATCTTCAAAGAATTTGTGCAATGATTTAAAATTAGGATGTTTGCTTAATTCATTTTTGAAGTAATTTTTTTATTAAAATAGGTCATGGCTAAAGTAGAACAATAATTGGAGCTTTGAATATAACATACATTTAAAATAGAATAGTGATTTGAGTGTTGAATGAGATAGATTGGATTACATTAAAATATGTTTCTTCATTCTATGCTTCAAGATGTAGTTTAGGCTAGATGATTTTATCTTGCATTACCTGCAGTTGTGCCTCGAAGCTTGTGAGCCCTACATCGATAATTTAATGTTGGAATTATAACACATAATTTCCCCAATAGTAACCATAAACCACTTTGAAACTAGAATCTAACCCTTCCAGTTTCAGAGAGGGCTCTCTCTATCCAAATATTCAGTCACTTATGCTTTAGGATAGGTATAAAAATCAAAGGTATATATTTAACAATTTGATAGTAGGGTAGAGGGAAAACCCATTGGGCATATGGTCATATAAAGTTGTTTGTTTTCTAGTGAGAGGATGAAGGATTGAGGGATGTTTTGACAGGGGAAAGGTAGGCATTCCTGATGTTGTTTTCAATTTAATTCAGTGTATAAGGGTGAGCAGAGGAATGGTGGAAATATCATATAGAGCATCAAACTGAAGGATGAATTATAAATACCATTTAAGAATAAAAAATTAACTATTTATCAAACTTTATCAGAGAATTTTGACGATGAGTTTTGAGACAAATCCTTGTTTAACCAAAAATGAAGACATACATTCAAACATGGAAATGACAAGAGAGAAAAATTACAACATAAGAAAGAACATCACCATTAGGAACTGACACATGAATCCATGTAAAGTCACACCTCAGTCTTTTTCATTCACTAGGAAGATATCAAAAAAATACAATGCACGTTGTTTCTTCTCCTAACCCTAAGAAAGCATTTATTCATCAAAATTAAATTATAAATAGATCAAAAAAATGAGTTCCCACATCTACGAACCAAATTCCCTAAAATGATTTTTTGTTTCTACCTACTGCAATGAATATAGAACTCCTTTTATAAAAACTAGGAACTACTTTGACTAACGATTTTTCAAACATATTTACATTAAATACAATGCCTAAATCGAGTTTCAAAGTTCTTAGATGCCTCAAAGCATTCATGATCAAAAAAATTAATTATATAAGGTTTAGACATGAATTCCATGGTCGATGGGTTAACTATGTTGAAACACAGTGTCGACGCTGCACTACCTCCTAGTCCAGCAAAAACGCAACACAGAAGTGCAACGAATTAATGATTCATATAGATCTGATCACTTTCTAAACTTCTCAATGACTAATTCATGTGTGAAATAACCTAGACATGATCAACTTCCCCTTGAGAAAACTATTTTTGTATTAAAGTGCGGAGAAATCTATCCTTCATGATTTTGAACAGTGTTGAGGTCTTTGAACAAGATAAAAAATATGTTGATTATGTTGACAATTTTGAAATCCCTTTTCAAGTACTCACTTCACCAAAAAGATGCCAAAATTTTCATTTTCATCAAACCCTAATGTCTTGTCAAAATGCAGCATGTTGTGTGAGTTTCTCTCATTAGAAAAAGTTTCATAAACTTTAGAACTCTAACTGACGATGCTTCTAGAAGGATTTCATGCAAGATATTACCTCTCAAACTCCTTATTCCAACATCATTCAACTAGTATACTTGGGCAAGTTGGAAAAAGAAAAACTATTCCAATTACTTGCTTCAAGGCTCGGACTTTTGCTGCTTCAACCAACAAATCAAGCTTTCCCCTATATTTCTCTTGTATCTCTACAACTATTCATTGGTAGCCCTGAGCTCCTTCCTCAAGGTGAGGTTATGTATGCAGATTTTTTTGAGCTTCCTATGTAAGGGCAAAGTCCTTTTCAGCATATACTTAGCATTTAACACCACTGGCTCACACATGTTTAAATGGTCATATATCTTTTGCCTAGCCCTTTCATCTTATTTCTTAAGCCTATTAACCTCATTTTGGGATTTATTCAACTGCAACCTCAACCTATTGAAAGTATGTTTCCCTTCATCTACCTCAACTTTCTTCTCTTCTTGCATTGATTCTTCCTTCTTCAGTTGCAACTTTCTTACTAAAGGCCTAGAGACTCTTGCTGATGGAGCTTCTAATTCTTGAATGGCTTATGTTACTACCTTTTGTTTCCCTTTAGGCTTGGTGATAGATGGAGTTGATTTTATTACTTGTTATGTTTCACCAATCTTAGATGTTTTTTCTAAAATAGTCTTCTTCAATTCCCTGTTGTCATGTTGTAGTTGAGAAATAACCAAGTATGCCTTCATCAGTTGTTCTTGTAATTCTAAAATATCCTTTTCTTTAAAATCTAGAATAATATCCTTTAGTATAGTCTCTAAACCTTCAATTGGTTGCTTAATTGTTTGTTCCAAAGCCAATTTCTTTGCAATGGCTCTAGTAAGTGGCTTCTTGGAACCTCCACTACCTTAGGAGAAAATTGTAGCTTTTTACCCTTCTTCTTTTCATATGGATCAACTGAAATTGAGGGTATTTTTACTGAAATTTCAACTGGTAGTTGCATATCTCTTACCACAAATGATGGTGTGTCCTTTTTACTCCAAGGGCTAGTTGGTAACTCAACTGTCAACTTTAGTGAATCTAAAAATGCTTGCCATGATTGATATCTCTTATTTAGTTCTTCTACCATCAATAACTTCGTCAAAGATAAATGAAAAAGATTAGGTTCCACTTGGATTTTTTAACCTTGAATTTTATCTGCCATCTTATTAAGGCTTCTAAACAAATAAAAAGGTAGATTCAAATGGATTTTTCCTGTAAAGTACATCAATAGCCTAGAATGATAATGATATATTCTTCCAAACTTGCCTTCACAAATGAAGTATCTCTAGATTTAAGTGAAGTATCTTTGGATTACCTTCAAAAAAACTTTGTAGGTTTCAAGTAGATATTCTCTATGTACGATAGCTCCATACCCCATTTTTTGTACTTTGGTTTCAATAAATATTTGTAGTTGGCTATGTCTAGAGGCATGCCCTTCAACCGCAGTTCTCCTTGTAGATGAATCTCTGTAGAAGCTAAAATGGTGACATCTGACACTGGAAAACTGAGCTCTCCATTCTTAACATCCAACCCGGTGAAATTCAAGGCAAACTCTCTAGTGAGTTGTACACTATATCCCTGGATCTTCTCACAAAATCCGATGCAACCAACTTATTCAAATGAAACTCTAATTGTTGGGTCTAAGTTTATTAAGGTAAGGTCTTGAGGCTCAAACCTCACTATGTTTCCTCCCTTCTGTTTATTTCTATATGGAGTTGTCATGATTTCACAACAAAGATGAATCTTAGGATTTTTTTACTGTAATTTCAGTGTTTGCCAATTTAGCACAAGAATAGGGTAGTAATTATGAAACTAGGGATTTATATAAGGAATTTGTCGCAATTTTATAATGAAAAACCTACATAGCAGACTCAAAAAAAAAAAACTCATCTCTTAAACCCAAAACAACAGCTGAAACATTTTTTGCTTATAGTGGGAAAATTAAAAACATAGGTGCAACAAGAAAGCACAACGCATGGGGAAAAAGGAAAAGAAAAATCTTAATCTTTGAGGGCAGCAACAAGAAGATATGAGGCTCCATACCACTTAAATTGTATGTCAGGATTTCAGAATATGGATGGAAAATAAAACTTTGAGTGTTTGATGGTGGTGGTAACATAAAACACAACAACTGAGGTAAAGTGCAACATAATCTTCAAGCATAGAAAAGAAACGCATTGAGCTTATGAATTCATGGTTTGTAGGGTTGTTTGAGTGTTTCTTCAACTGGTAAGGAAAAATTAAACAACATGCAATATAAACCATCCAAGAAAATTATGAATTGGAACTTGGAAATGGTGACAACCCTTTGGCTTAAAGGAGCGCAGTGCCTCCCCTGCAAACTTTGCACAGCAAACCCCAAGTGATGTCTAGCAAGATTTTCATGGAAGAATGAATGGATCTATGGTATTTTTGAATGTTAAAACAAGTCTTTGAACTCCCAAGGTGACAAAACCTGACTTTCATGGGCAATGATTGTGATTTTTAACCTTAATCATGAAAGCGTAACAGCTATCAGAACCGCAACGCATGTCTCATAACCATTGTACTGGTGATGATATCATGGCACAATGTGATTTTGACACCCCAACTGACCATAGTGAACCTACAAATATGTGCCAATGATGAGAATAAAAGACACACTATGACCTCATTCATGTTTTTTTATGAGACATGATCGTAGACTCTCTTAACTCAACCTTTAAGAAATCCTAAACTATCTTTACATCAATATTTCACACACTCTAACATAATTACATAAAAAATGAGATCTTTCATTCCTTACTAGAACAAATAGCTTCATATCTAAGAGATAATAGCCCAATCTTTGCACATTTTTTGAAATAAATTTGAAAGACTAAACTTGTTTTTGACTACTATAATATAGGACACTAACACCTATGACCACATTCCTTACACTTGGTAAGGATTTGTAATGTAAATGAGAAAATCTCTAGTTCCATAGCTCACACTAAATAGAGGTGTCACTCGCCAAATCTCCCAAAGGAATTCCACCAACTTGATAAAGACCATCAACCCTAAACCCAAGAGTAAAACCATCTCTAAAGTTCTTATTCCATGCACATACAATTATATCAAAGAAAGCTACCTTGAAGCCTTTGTCCTCCATTGCAGAAATAGATACCAAATTCTTCTTCAAATTGAGCACATACAAAACATCTTGAAAATATATGGTTTGACCATAGCTCAAGTGAATAGTAACAGTTCCTATTCCTTTCATGGGGAAGGTGGAATTATCTCCAAGAATAATATTTAGATTAGTCTTCCTCTCAACTAAATTTGAGAGATCCTCCTTATATCTAGTGAAATGACTTGAGGCTCCACTATCAATTAACCATTGATCCAAATTGTCTGGAGGAGAGGAAATAGATAAAGAAGAATGCGATAATACTCATATTTTTTTCAACAACATTATATTCATCGTACCTGATATTTCTTCTCCTCTTGGGAGGTTGATTATTTCCTTCTCTAGTAGCACCATTTTCCTTTGTAGTTAGACCTAATGTTTCTTTGATTATTGTTGTTTTCCCTTGGAGGATTCTTCTTGTGAGTACATTCTCTAGCCTAGAGGCCAAACTTGTTGCAATTGGATCATCTTCCTTTTTCTTTTCCTTTGAATCCCTTATTAGATAAAAAACCTTTCCTTCTTGAATTTGATGAACCAATATCATTTCTCCTTTTAGCATGTGTAGAGAGATAAGTAGGTTCATTTCCATTAATAGAATTATCTCTCTTCATCATCCTTATTTCCTCTTGAGTGAAAATGGCCAATAGCTTATCAAAACAGGTACCCTATCATTGTTGAAAATGGTGGTGACAAATGTTTCCCATGGCCTTGTAAGACCTCCAAGTGAAATAAGGGTGAGTTCCTTGTTAGTAGTATCTTCTCCAATAGATAGAAAAGCATTATTTACTTGAGTTATTCTCATGAAATATGCTTGTATAGACTTTTGTTACATCTTTTTCTGTTATCTCATATTTTATGCAAATACTTGCTTAAATTATGGTGGGTAGTAACTTAAGATAAATATGTTATTTAAGTGAGTATGAGGTATTTTCAACAAATCTACATATCCTTATAGACATTACTCTTCAACACTAACTATTAGTTAATTATTCATTATTTATTATTGTTATTATTGTTATTATATAGGTATGATATATTTTCAACAATGGTCAAATTCCTTTCACACATGCTTTCTTTTGCAAGGAACAATCTTTTGAAATTTTTGGTCTAATATAACTAAAATTAGAGCATTGATTAATTGAAATCAAAATTGGTTGGCTAGTGACCATATCTTCCATTTTGATAATTGAAGCTTGATGATCCACTTTCCAATTATCCAATGCTACATAAATTTGAGGAACATCTTGAGCCACATTATTCACTATTTTTTCCTCTCACACATTGTATAACCTTTTATCATTATGTTGTTGTTGGTGAGACTAGTCATTTTGTAGGTTATCCCCTCCACAAGTCCAACATTGTAATTGTTCTCTCTTGATCCCCTCGACCTATTCTCTTGTTGGCTTAATGGGTCAATCTCCATTGGTAGTAGAGAAGGTTTGTTCGAATTCACCTTTCAACTTACTATTTTTTCCCAGTTTCTTGTACCCCTAAGATTTTTGTTTTTTCCTTTAAATTTGGTCTTGTCCTTCTTTTTCTAATATGTCTAAATATTAGCCTTATGTTTAGACTGATCATAATAGTAATTGGTTTTTTGGTTGGTGTCCTCTAATTTTCTTATCTTATCAAACTCAACCCTATCTTAGTAAGTTGTTGATAACCCACTGGATTATGTTTGAATCCTCACTTTATCATCTTTAATGTACAACACATACTGCAATAGTTCTAAGAATCTATTGGTGTATTCATGTGGGGTAAGATGCCCTATGTTAGCACCTAAATCCACCTTCGGCTGAAGGAAGGCAAAATTCAGCGTAACCACAAACCACGCTCAGTCTGGTAGCTAGCCCTACCAGAACAGGAGAGGGCTCTCTCCGGGTCACGCTCAGTGAATAGATGAAGGAAAAGGACTGAGATGACTTTCAAACGAAATATTTATCTTAGGCTAGTAAGAGGAAGTGAAAACAAGGAGTATTTTTTATCAATAGCTGTATTTCTGGGATGTTATGGGACCACTAGACCTCAATGAACAGAGAACTTAAAATGAAGGCACGGATATTTCATGAGGCAAGGTAGGCTGAAAGCATAGAAATTTAGTTTTAAAATGTGGCGGGATGGAAAGATTGATTAAGAAGTTGAAAAGGACATGGTCGACATGAATCCTTTTCAAACAGAAGAATTAACACTGTACGTGAAACCTTCCCACAGGTAGAGCAATAGAATTGAATTCTAACTAATCTCACTCGAAAAATTTCACCAGAAATGGATACGAAATGAAACTATGGAACATGACAAAGAAATAGAGAGAATGATTAAGAAGTTGAAAAGGGCATGGGTGACATGAATCCTTTTCAAACAAAAGAATGAACACTGTATATGAAATTTTCTCGCAGGTAGAGCAATAGAATTGAATTCTACCTGATCTCACTCGAAAAAACTTCACCAGAAATAAAGGCGAAATGGAATACAAAACATAACAAGGTAAATTTGAAACATAAGAGAAACACTTGCTATACTCACAACCACGGGAATCTCATGAAACAGAGTTGTTGCCTTTCATTAATTCTCTGTAAAAATATACAATGCAAAAACAAAGTTTCTTTACCACAGTCTCCCATAAGTTACAAGCCAACCCCCTCTTTGCAAATAACTTGCATACAATATATAGAATGTGTGAGGAAGAGATAGAATGCCTAGGGGTTGGGAAGTTACTCAAATAATTTTGAAATGGAGATGGAGAACCAACCATCAGCTACAGGTGCAGCACTCTCAAGCATGACATTTGGCTGGGGTGACCCTTTGCATTCTTTTGCCACTTGAATAAATTCCCACCTGGAGAGAAAAATCTTTAAAAGCCACCTTTTGTGCCAAAAAAACCGAAAAGTGGATGACCAGGCCCACTTGGAGAAGTCGCGACCCAAAATTTTGAGAAACGGGAGCAAACTAGGCAAAATTTCCTCTGTGCGCCGCGTGCTTTTCTCTATACGTCGTGCTACTTTTGGGCCTGTTTTTGGGCACTTGCAGGTGTCCCAAATGTGCCCATTTGGACTTGTTAGAAAGCTTGTCCTGTGTACTTTATAACCCCACTATAATTTCTCAATTTGGTGCTCATTTTCCCCTTCAAATCTTCATTCTCCCAAGACTACTTTCTGTGTGCCCAAAAAGTTGCAAAGAGGCCATTTTTCAGTGTTTTTTGACCTTTAGGAGACCCAAAGCTTATCAAAATTTCTTGCCTAGACACCAGTAGACGTATTTTTTGATGCTGAATCCAAATATTCAAGTCGTTTCTTCATTGGAGCTCTAGAAGTTTAGGGTCGCGCAGGGTGCGCAACGCACAGGGAGGAATTTCCTGTTTTTTGCCCAAAAATTTGTCATGTGACCCAAAATGCCTCAAAAATGCTCCAAATTTCTCGTCCAAGAAAAAATGGTCATGATGTTTCATGTTGAATCCAAAACTACAAGTCATTCCTCATTTGGAGCTCTATATTTTTAGCGTCGCGCAGGTGAGCAGCGCACTAGGCTTGAGGTGCGGCGCATATAGCTGTTTTTTTAGGAGATGTTTGGAGGCCTTCTCGGTGTCCAAATTTGACACAGGATAGTTCGTTGGAAAGTTATTTCAGTTTACTTTCCAAAAAAACTAGAATATTTTAATTTGGAGTTCATTTTTTCTATCAAAAATCAAATCTCCCAAGACTGGTCAAAATGTGCCAAATGAGGCTTCCTAAAGGCAGAGTGTTGTTACAATCAACTTTTGAATGCCTTCCACAACTCCAAATTTTTCCCATGATAGCTCATTGGAAAGCTATAGGTGTCTAGTTATCATTTGACTCATCAAGCAATTCATTTAACCAACTAAGCTAGGATAAAATTTGACTTTCCCAAGGTTACTTTAGAGGTGCATCAATTCTCTCGAGGCAACTGTATTTTTGACATTTCTCCAAAACCATGACACCTGTGTAAAAATTGAAGGACTTTTTTCTTCCTTAGCATGTTTTAGACAAAATCCTTTCTCAGTTTTCCAAATTCATCTTTGATTTCTCAGAAACATCATTTGAGTGAAACCTATCTCGATATGTGGGGAAAATGAACAAGGTGTAAAATGACCCAGTGGAACTTTGACATGATGATGAAAACCCTTTGAATGATGGTAGACTCAGCTGAATAGTGACATATAATGTTATTTGGAAAAATTTGACAAGGTTAAAATCAAACCCTATACCTAATGCCTAGTGACCAAATTTTACTTGAAGACTCACTGAAATGATAAAAATTGACCTTGACACCTTAAAGTCACTTGTGTGAGAGCATGTTTGATCACTGGAGGAAGGCTGCAAAGACTGACTCTAACATTGGCTCTAATGGGGGATGTTAGTTGCTTGGAGGTGCCAAGAACTACAGATCTTTGGGTGAGCAGACAGTGCCTTTGTCCATTGGGCTATGGAGTCCATTATTCCAACAAACCAACATGACTCAATTTATTTACATGAAACTTGACTCAACTGACTCAATGCAAACTGACATGACTAAAGAAACTTGACTGAACTTAAAACTGAAAGCTTGGTGGTAGTACATGACCACCTTTATTTCTTTCAAGACTATATATCATCAAACTGTATCGAACTAACAATGTAACCAATCAAGAAGATGGCTTCTTGACTGATTCTTCCGATCAGATCTTCTAGTCAACAATTGATGCTGGTAACTGGGCATCCAAAAACATAATAGGCCATGATCTACTTCATCATTGAATACTGCAACGATGACCTTCACGGCTGGCTGCAACAGATGTGCCAGAGGATCTTGAAAAACATGAAGATTTACCTCCTGCTGAAGAAACAAGGGGTCCATTTCTTGTGATGCTAATCTCTTTTCACAATATACTTCAGAAAAAGTATGCTGCTGGGCCTCAAAAAATTCTGAACAAGCAAAGGAGTGGATTTCATCTTCAAAGAACATTTCAAAACATGAAACATAGGAAGAACAATCTAAAATGGCATCCTGAATGGTCAGATCTTCAGTAGTTTGAACATCTTGCAGGTTATCTTCATATGATATGATAGCCAGATTCTCGTTACATTCATTAATCATAAGAAAAGAATCTTCAAATGCTTCGTGAAACTCAAGCATGACCTTTTTGTCCTCTATCATAAATTCATCCAGAGAAAATTTTTCACCTACTTTAACAAAGATATCCTCTTGTTGTTCATGAATTGACTGAGTTACCTCGTTAGGAAGGTTGTGTTCCGATGAGATGAGGGCAGTTGGGTCTATAACTCTGTCTTCTTCATTTGAGGCGGCCTCAACAATGCAATTCTCCTCTATGAGATCCGGAAATACATGTTTTTCATCATCACAATTTGTTTCTCGATCTGGTTTATCATCATCATTTTCTGAGATTGGAACATCATTTTCTTGCGTATCCTCATTTATTTCAACCAGATCTGAAATAAAACTTCTTCTTTCCTCATTTCCAGCCATATGGGACTCTTCATCTTGCAGATCTATAAAACAATTCATCGGACTGTCATCCTTTTCTTTAGAGATATTACGAAGATTCTACCTTATAAACTGAAATGCTTCGTAACACAAGGGTGTAGAATCCTCTTGCATCATTAAATCATGTATTTCGGCTGCCTCACCTTCATCTGTAATCTGACCTTGAATTGTGTTTGGTGGCTGCAAATCTGGTTCTATATCCAAAATGATTTCATCAACCATTTCAGGGGAAGATTTCTTATTAACGACCTGCTCAAAAATTTGGCCAACACTTTCTTGACCATGTGTGCACTGCAAATCTACTTTAGCTTGAGCTGGAACATGACCTTGCAAGAGCTGATCTATCTCTTCTTCACACAAAGGAGATAAGACCTTTTGTTTCCTTTTGCTCAAACAACGATTGTCTTCAATACTTTCAAGCGAAGGAGTATATAAATTTTCCTCATGCTGCTAATCCCTCTCATGTAATTCATGTTGACTGTCAAGATGAAAAATTTCTTCATTTTCCACCATACTACAATCTTGGTCATGCTGCAAATTTTCATGATCGTCTTTATGCTGCTGAAAGGGAATTTCATACAGGGCTTCCATGATCCAATGATCCATAAAATTATCCTCCCCATAATATTTTTCAAGGCTCTCAATAAAACCATAAGCATGCTTGCAAGAATCATGAACTAGATTCAATGATGGATAAGAGTCTTTATATCTTTCAATGAAAAGGTCATGAAAATCCTTTAGACTGTAAATACAAGTAGTGGGAAAATATTCATACCAAGATTGAGCTTTACCTTCTAGAGTGGCCATGAATATCTTCATTAAGCAATCTTCAGGAAAATCAACCTTCAACTTGTGAATATGCATGTGAAATCGAACAAGATGTAAAGCAGCGTCCTTCTTACCATCATCTTTAAACATAGGTAGATTCTTTGACCAATCTACCTTCGGCATTTTATTTTGGAAGCCTGGGATGTGATCTCAGCTCATGGGAGCGTATCTTCTTGCAATCCGATCCATCTTGAAAAACATCTCAAAGCTATTGACCTCTCTGTAGTGGAGTCACCATGAAGCATCGATTGCTGGTTTCTTCAGTGAATGGAGTCGCCAGGTGAATGATTTCAGCCATCTTCTTATGTCTGATTGTTGTTCACCATCAACCATCAGATCTAAGCTTGAGATATGTCCTGGGGCAAGACAATCTATAAGAAAACCATTTTGTCCCTAGTAGAGTCGCCACTATGTTAGCACCTAAATCCGCCTCAGGCTGAAGGGAGGCAAAATTCAGGGTAACCACAAACCACGCTCAGTCTGGTAGCTAGCCCTACCAGAATAGAAGAGGGCTCTCTCCGGGTCACACTCAGTGAATAGATGAACGAGAAGGACTGAGATGAATTTCAAACGAACTATTTATCTTAGGCTAGTAAGTGAAAATGAAAATAATGAATGATTTTGTGAATGACTGTGTTTTTGAGATGTTATGGGACCACTCGACTTCAATGAACAGAGAATTTAACATGAAGGCACAGATTATTTCATGAGGCAAGGTAGGCTGAAAGCATAACAATTTAGTTTTGAAATATGGCGGAATGGAAAGATTGATTAAGAAGTTGAAAAGGGCATGGGCGACATGAATCCTTTTCAAACAGAAGAATGAACATTGTAAGGGAAATCTTCCCACAGGTAGAGCAATAGAATTGAATTCTACCTGATCTCACTCGAAAAATTTCACCAGAAATGGATATGAAATGAAACTATGGAACATGACAAAGAAATGGAGAGAATGATTAAGAATTTGAAAAGGTCATGGGTGACATGAATCCTTTTCAAACAGAAGAATAAACACTATATATGAAATTTTCCCACAGGTAGAGCAATAGAATTGAATTCTACCTGATCTCACTCGAAAAAATTCACCAGAAATAAAGGAAAAATGGAATACAAAACATAACAAGATACATATGAAACACAAGAGAAACACTTGCTATACTCACAACCACGGGAATCTCATGAAACAGAGTCGTTGCCTTTCATTAATTCTCTGTAAAAATATACAATGCAGAAACAAAGTTTCTTTACCACAGTCTCCCAAAAGTTACAAGCCAACCCCCTTTTTGCAAATAACTTGCATACAATATATAAAATGTGTGAGGAAGAGATAGAACGCCCAGGGGTTGGGAAGTTACTCAAATCATTTCGAAATGGAGATGGAGAGCCAACCATCAGCTACAGGTGCAGCGCTCTCAAGCATGACATTTGGCTGGGGTGACCCTTTGCATTCTTTTGCCACTTGGATAAATGCCCACCTGGAGAGAAAACTCTTTAAAATCCACCTTTGGTGCCAAAACACCGAAGAGTGGATGACCGGGCCCACTTCGAGAAGTCGCGACTCGAAATTTCGTGAAACAGGAGCAAACTGGGTAGAATTTCCTCTGTGCGTCGTGCTACTTTTGGACCTATTTTAGGGCACTTGAAGGTGTCCAAAATGTACCCAAGTGGGATTTTTGGAAAGCTTGTCCTGTCTACTTTCTAACCCCACTAGAATTTCTCAATTTGGTGCTCATTTTCCCCTTCAAATCTTCATTCTCCCAAGACTGCTTTCTGTGTGCCCAAAACGTGGCAGAGAGGTCATTTTTGGGTGTTTCTTGACCTTTAGGAGACCCAAAGCTTATCAAAATTTCTTGCCCGGACACCAGTAGACATATTTTTCAATGCTGAATCCAAATATGCAAGCCGTTTCTTCATTGGAGCTCTAGAATTTTAGGGTCGCGCAGGGTGCGCAATGCACAGGGAGGAATTTCCTGTTTTTTGCCCAAAAATTTGTCATGTGACCCAAAATGCCTAAAAAATGCTCCAAATTTCTCATCTGGGCACCAGTGGTCATCATTTTTCATGCTGAATCCCAAAATACAAGCCATTCCTCATTTGGAGCTCTATATTTTTAGCGTCGCGTAGGTGCGCGACACACTGGGCTTGAGGCGCGACGCATATAGCCTGTGCATAGCTTTTTTTTAAGGAGACGTTTGGAGGCCTTCCCGGTGTCCAAAGTCAGCACAAGATAGCTCGTTGGAAATTTCTTTGAGTCTGATTTCCAACCCAACTATAATTTTTAAGTTTGGAGTTCATTTTCTTTATCAAAAATCAAATCTCCCAAGACTGGTCAAAATGTGCCAAATGAGGCTACCTCAAGGAAGAGTGTTGTTACAGTCAACTTTTGAATGCCTTCCACAACTCCAAATTTAGCTAATGATAGCTCATTGGAAATATATTGGTGTCTAGTTATCATTTGACTCATCAAGAAAGTCATTTGGCTAACTGAGCTAGGAGAAAATTTGACTTTCCCATGGTTACTTCAGAGGTGCATCTATTCTCCCGAGGAAACTGTATTTTTGACATTTCTCCAAAACCATGACACCTGTATAAAGAGTGAAGGATTTGTTTCTTCCTTAGCATGTTTCGGACAAAAACCTCTCTCATTTTTTCCAAATTCATCTTTGATTTCTCAGAAACATCATTTGAGTGAAACCTATCTCGATGTGTGGGGCAAATGAACAAGGTGTAAAATGACCCAGTGGAACTTTGACATGATGATGAAAACCCTTTGAATGATAGTAGACTCAGCTGAATAGTGACATATAATGTTATTTGGACAACTTTGACAAGGGTAAAATCAAACCCCAGACCTAATGCCTAGTGACCAAATTTTACTTGAAGACTCACTGAAATGATAAAATTTGACCTTGACACCTTAAAGTCACTTATGTGAGAGCATGTTTGATCACTGGAGGAAGGCTGCAAAGACTGAATCTAACATTGGCTCCAATGGGGGATGGTAGCTCCTTGGAGGTGCCAAGAACTACAAATCTTTGGGTGAGCAGACAGTGCCTTTGTCCATTGGGCTATGGAGTCCATTATTCCGACAAACCAACATGACTCAATTTATTTACATGAAACTTGACTCAACTGACTCAATGCAAACTGACATGACTAAAGAAACTTGACTGAACTTAAAACTGAAAGCTTGGTGGTAGTACATCACCACCTTTATTTCTTTCAAGACTATATATCATCAAACTGTATCGAACTACCAATGTAACCAATCAAGAAGATCGCTTCTTGACTGATTCTTCCGATCAGATCTTCTAGTCAACAATTGATGATGGTAACTGGGCATCCTAAAACATAATAGGCCATGATCTACTTCATCACTGAATACTGCAATAATGACCTTCACAGCTGACTGCAATAGATGTGCCAGAGGATCTTGAAAAACATGAAGATTTACCTCCTGCTGAAGAAACAAGGGGTCCATTTCTTGTGATGCTAATCTCTTTTCACAATATACTTCAGAAAAAGTATGCTCCTGGTCCTCAAAAAATTCTGAACAAGCAGAGGAGTGGATTTCTTCTTCAAAGAACGTTTCAAAACATGAAACATAAGAAGAAGAATCTGAAATAGCATCCTGAATGGTCAAATCTTCAGTACTCTGAACATCTTCCAGGTTATCCTCATATGATATGATAGCCAGATTCTCGTTACATTCATTAATCATAAGAAAAGAATCTTCAAATGCTTCGTGAAACTCAAGCTTGACCTTTCTGTCCTCTATCATAAATTCGTCCAGAGAAAAATTTTCACCTACTTGAACAAAGATATCCTCTTGTTGTTCATGAATTGACTGAGTTACCTCATTAGGAAGGTTGTGTTCCGATGAGATGAGGGCAGTTGGGTCTATAACTTTGTCTTCTTCATTTGAGGCAGCCTCAACAATGAAATTCTCCTCTATGAGATCCGGAACAACATGTTTTTCCTCATCACAATCTGTTTCTCGATCTGGTTTATCATCATCATTTTCTGAGATTGGAATATCATTTTCCTGCGTATCCTCATTTATTTCAACCAGATCTGAAATAAAACTTCTTCTTTCCTCATTTTCGGCCATATGGGACTCTTCATCTTGCTGATCTATAAAACAATTCTTCGTACTGTCATCCTTTTCTTTAGAGATATTACGAAGATTATGCCTTATAAACTGAAATGCTTCGTAACACAAGGGTATAGAATCCTCTTGCATCATTAAATCATGTATTTCGTCTACCTCACCTTCATCTGTAATCTGACCTTGAATTGTGTTTGGTGGCTACAAATCTGGTTCTGTATCCAAAATGATTCCATCAATTGTTTCAGGGGAAGATTTCTTATTAACGACCTGCTCAAAAATTTCGCCAACACTTTCTTGACCATGTGTGCACTGCAAATCTTCTTTAGCTTGAGCTGGAACATGACCTTGCAAGAGCTGACCTATCTCTTCCTCAGACAAAGGAGATAAGACCTTTTGTTTCCTTTTGCTCAAACAACGATTGTCTTCAATACTTTCAAGTGAAGGAGTATATAAATTTTCCTCATGTTGCTGATCCATCTCATGTAATTCATGTTGACTGTCAAGATGCAAAAAAATTTCATTTTCCACCATACTACAATCTTGGTCATGCTACAAATTTTCATGATCGTCTTTATGCTGCTGAAAGGGAATTTCATACAGGGCTTCCATGATCCAATGATCCATAAAATTATCCTCCCCATAATATTTTTCAAGGCTCTCAATAAAACCATAAGCATGCTTGCAACAATCATAAACTAGATTCAATGATGGATAAGAGTCTTTATATCTTTCAATGAAAAGGTCATGAAAATCCTTTAGACTGTAAATACAAGCAGTGGGAAAATATTCATACCAAGATTGGGCTTTACCTTCTAGAGTGGCCATGAATATCTCCATTAAGCAATCTTCAGGAAAATCAACCTTCAACTTGCGAATATGCATGTGAAATCGAACAAGATGTAAAGCAGCGTCCTTCTTACCATCATCTTTAAACATAGGTAGATTCTTTGACCAATCTACCTTCGGCATTTTATTTGGGAAGCCTGGGATGTGATCTCGGCTCATGGGAGCGTATCTTCTTGCAACCTGATCCATCTTGAAAAACCTCTCAAAGCTACTGACCTCTCTGTAGTGGAGTCACCATGAAGCATCGATTGCTGGTTTTTTCAGTGAATGGAGTCGCCAGGTGAATGATTTCAGCCATCTTCTTATGTCTGATTGTTGTTCACCATCAACCATCAGATCTGAACTTGAGATATGTCCTGGGGTAAGACAATATTCAAGCAAACCATTTTCGTCCCCAACAAAGTCGCCACTATGTTAGCACCTAAATCCGCCTTCAGCTGAAGGAAGGCAAAATTCAGGGTAACCACAAACCACGCTCAGTCTGGTAGCTAGCCCTACCAGAACAGGAGAGGGCTCTCTCCGGGTCACGCTCAGTGAATAGATGAATGAAAAGGACTGAGATGATTTTCAAACGAAATATTTATCTTAGGCTAGTAAGAGGAAGTGAAAACAAGGAGTAATTTTTATGAATGGCTATATTTCTGGGATGTTATGGGACCACTGGACCTCAATGAATAGAGAACTTAAAATGAAGGCACATATTATTTCATGAGGCAAGGTAGGCTGGAAGCATATCAATTTAGTTTTAAAATTTGGCATGATGGAAAGATTGATTAAGAAGTTGTAAAGGGCATGGTCGACATGAATCCTTTTCAAACAGAGGAATGAACATTGTAAGGGAAATCTTCCCACAGGTAGAGCAATAGAATTGAATTCTACCTGATCTCACTCGAAAAATTTCACCAGAAATGGATATGAAATGAAACTATGGAACATGACAAAGAAATGGAGAGAATGATTAAGAATTTGAAAAGGGCATGGGTGACATGAATCCTTTTCAAACAGAAGAATGAACACTATATATGAAATTTTCCCACAGGTAGAGAAATAGAATTGAATTCTACCTGATCTCACTCGAAAAAACTTCACCATAAATAAAGGCGAAATGTAATACAAGACATAACAAGGTACATATGAAACATAAGAGAAACACTTGCTATACTCACAACCACACGAATCTCATGAAACAGAGTCGTTGCCTTTCATTAATTCTCTGTAAAAATATACAATGCAGAAACAAAGTTTCTTTACCACAATCTCCTAGAAGTTACAAGCCAACCCCCTCTTTGCAAATAACTTGCATACAATATATAGAATGTGTGAGGAAGAGATAGAATGCCCAAGGGTTGGGAAGTTACTCAAATCATTTCGAAATGGAGATGGAGAGCCAACCATCAGCTACAGGTGCAACACTCTCAAGCATGACATTTGGTTGGGGTGACCCTTTGCATTCTTTTGCCACTTGGATAAATGCCCACCTGGAGAGAAAACTCTTTAAAAGCCACCTTTGGTGCCAAAAAACCGAAGAGTGGATGACCGGGCCCACTTGGAGAAGTCACGACCCGAAATTTCGCGAAACGAGAGAAAACTGGGAAAAATTTCCTCTGTGCGCCATGGGCTTTTCTCTATTCCTCGTGCTACTTTTGGGCCTATTTTGGGGCACTTGCAGGTGTCCAAAATGTGCCCAAGTGGGCTTGTTGGAAATCATGTCATGTCTACTTTCTAACCCCACTAGAATTTCTCAATTTGGTGCTCATTTTCCCCTTCAAATATTCATTCTCCCAAGAATTTTTTCTGTGTGCCCAAAAAGTGCCAGAGAGGCCATTTTTGGGCGTTTTTTGACCTTTAGGAGACCCAAAGCTTATCATAATTTCTTGACCAGACACCAGTAGACGTATTTTTCGATGCTGAATCCAAATATGCAAGTCGTTTCTTCATTGGAGCTCTAGAATTTTAGGGTCGCGCAGGGTGCGCGATGCACAGGCAGGAATTTCCTAATTTTTGCCCAAAAATTTGTCATGTGACCCAAAATGCCTAAAAAATGCTCCAAATTTCTCATCCGGGCACCAGTGGTCATGATTTTTGAGGCGCGGCACATATAGCTTGTGCGTAGCTATTTTTGAGGAGACTTTTGGAGGCCTTCCCGGTATCAAAATTGGGCGCAAGATAGCTTGTTGGAAAGGTCTTTGAGTCTAATTTCCAACCCAACTAGAATTTTTTAATTTGGAGTTCATTTTCCCTATCAAAAGTCAAAGCTCCCAAGACTGGGCAAAACGTGCCAAATGAGGCTGCCTAAAGGCAGAGTTCTATTACAGTCAACTTTTGAATGTCTTCCACAACTCAAAAGTTATCTCATGATAGGTCATTAGAAAGCTATTTGTGTCTAGTTATCATTTGATGCATCAAGAAAGTCATTTGTGTAGGAATTTACAGGGTAAGTTCCTCAGACAGAACACCAGAAGGACACCACTCACAAACAGATCACAGATGAATACACCGGTATTTTGACGTGGTTAAAACCCTCAGAGAGGGAAACAGTCCACGGCCTGCGCCAACGTGGCTACTACAGGCAATTTATTAATAAAAGAATGAAAATTTACATAAGCTTCTCTCATGCACGGTGAACCTACAAATGGACCCTCCATGCGCTTTAAATAGAATTCATGGACCAATCGGGTGTCAAGCCACGGATCAAGTGTCGGTAATACCGAGGAGAGAATGAACCGTCGGATCACTACATATCGTGACCGTCGGATTGTAAGTTACAAAATGTACAACGGTAAAGAAACACACTTTACCTAACTCTAAACCTAACTCTATACTAGACCAAGTTGAACTTAACTATTCCTATGTGTCGGAATATCCTAACATCCCCCCTTAAGAACAACTTGGGATAGGATTGAAGGATTTACAAATATGACACAATAGGAGAAGGAAGGAGGCACTAGAGCCTATCCCCCCTTAGTGACAACTTCCTGAACTCCAAGCATATATCGAAGTTTAGTGAACTTCGCCTCTGTGAGAGCCTTTGTGAAGATGTCTGCAACCTGATCATCTGTTGAACAATATTGCACTTCAAGAACATGGTCATGAATGAGCTTTCTGATGAAGTGCATGTGAAGTTCAATGTGTTTGCTGCGCTGATGCTGAACTGGATCTTTGCAAAGCTGAATGGCACTTTGATTATCACACCAAAGTGTAGTCGGATGCTGCTGCTCAAAGCCAAATTCTGATAGGATCTGGCGAAGCCACAAGGCTTCCTTACTAGCTTCCACGGCACCACGATACTTTGCTTCTGCTGATGAAAGAGAAATGGCAGCCTGTTTCTTACAAGCCCATGTAATAGGTCCTGAACCAAGAGTGAAGACATAACCGGCAGTAGACTTCCGATCATCAGGGTCACCAGCCCAATCAGAATCAGTGAAACCAACTAATAGAGGAGTTGCTTTGGCACTGTAATGAATCCCAAACTGTATTGTACCTCGAACATAACGAAGTATTCTTTTAGCTGCTTTCCAATGACTTTCACGGGGGTTTTGCAAAAAACGAGAAACAAGGCCAACAGCAAAGGAAAGGTCAGGACGAGTATGGGTTAAATACAAGAGTTTTCCTACAAGTTGACGGGATAAGGTAGCATCAACTTCAGGAGAAGTACAAGAGACTGAAAGTTTGACTCCAGACTGAAAGGGAGAAGGAGCTGGCTTACAATCTTCCATGTGAAAATGACGAAGAATATCACAAGCATACTTGGACTGGGAAAGGGAAATACCCTCCTTGGATTGCAAGACTTGAAGACCGAGAAAATAGTGTAAGTGTCCTAAGTCTGTATTTCAAATTTCTTTTTAAGGCTGGACTTCACATGGTTTATAAGGTTGGGATCACTACCAGTAAGAATAAGATCATCAACATAAAGGACAAGGATGATAAGAGAGTTTCCCACTTTCTTGGTGTAGACAGTATTGTCAGAATGACACCTAGAAAAGCCAGATTCTAAAAGAAAGTTATCCATTTTGGCATACCAAGCCCGAGGAGCTTGCTTGAGACCATAAAGAGATTTCTTAAGTCGACATACAAGGCTGGAGTCTGTTTGAATGAAGCCAATGGGTTGTTCCATATAGATTTCTTCATGCAAGTCCCCATGCAAGAAGGCAGATTTAACATCCATCTGATGGACTTCCCATTTTAAAGAGGCAGCAAGGGAAAGAACAAGGCGGATAGAGTTCTTTTTGGCAACAGGGGAGAAG
>APFE030016879.1:39432-107119 GCA_000404065.3 Pinus taeda
ACCCTGAGAATTTTATAATAGTTTAAACCGTAAAACATAAAGAGAAAACCCTAAACCCCAAAACCTAAACCCTCAACCATATATCCCAAACCCCAAACCCTACACCCTAAACCATAAACCCTAACCATTTTACAGAATTTTACAAATTGTTTTGTAACTTTTATTTAAGTGTTTATTAAAAGAATTTACCAAAATTTTGTAGACCCTAGACACTAAACCCTAAACTTAAATCCAAAATCCCAAACCCTAAACCCTAAACCCTAATCATTTTATAACATTCCAAAAAGTGTTTTGAAACTTTTATTTAAGTGTTTTTTAAAAGCATTTGATAAAGTCTTATAACTCCTAAACCCTAGCATCTAAACCCCAAATCCTATACAGTAAATCATAAACCCTAAAACTTAAACCTTAAACCCTAAACCACAAACTATGAATGTTAAACCCTGAACCCTCAACATTTTATTACATTTTAAAAATCATTTTGTAGTTTTTATTTAAGTGTTTATAAAAATAATTTACTAAAGTGTTATAAACCCTCAACTATAAACTGTAAACCACAGACGTTAGACCCTAAACCCTAAAATCTAAACTTGAAACCCTAAACTCTAAACCCTAAACCCAAAACGTTAAACCCTAATAGTTTTATAACATTTTAAAAATCATATTGTAACTTCTATTTATGTGTTTATTAAAATAATTTTCTAAAGTGTTATAAACCCTAAACCCTAAACTCTAAACACTGAACCCCAAACCATAAACCCTAAATCCTAAATCCTAAGAATTTTATAACATCTTAAAAACATATAACTTTTATTCAAGTGTTTATTAAGAGGATTTACTAATGTCTTATAAACCCTAGACTCTTAACCCTAAACCGTAAGCAATTTATAACATTTTAAAAAGTATTTTTTTAACTTTTATTGAAGTGTTTATTATAAGAATTTACTAAAGTCTTATAAACCCTAAAACCTAAGCATTTTATAGCATTCTAAAAATACTTTTGTAAAATTTACTTAAGTTTTTATCAAAATAATTTACTATGGTCTTTTGAACCCTAAATCCTTAAGCTTAAGCATTTTATAACATTTTAAACCCTAAGCATTCAGTGACATTTAAAAAACCTTTTTGTAATTTTTTGAAGTTTTTATGAAAAGCATTTACTAAAATTTTATAAACCATAAGTATTTTATAACATTTTAAACCCAAAACCATAAACCCTAAAGACTAAACTTTAAACCCTAATTATTTTATAACATTATCAAACGTTTTATTACTTTTTTTTAAGTGTTTATTAAAATCATTTACTAAAGTGTTATAAACCCTAAACGATGAGAATTTTATAGAATTCTAAATCCTAAACCATAAATCCTAATCATTTTATAACATTTGAACAAGTTTTTTGTAACATTTTCTTGTGTTCTTATTAAAAGAATTTATCAAAGCGTTATAAATACCAAACCCTAAACCATAAACCCTATCCGTAAACACTATGAATTTTATAACGTTTTAATATAACATTTTGTAACTTTTTAAAGTGTTTATTAAAAGCATTTAATAAAGTATTATCACCATAAACACCCAACCCTAAGGATTTTATAACATTGTGACAAAGTTCCGTAATTTTTGTTTCATTTTTTATTAAAATAATTTACTAAAGTGTTATAAAACCTAAACCCTAAACCTTAAACACTAAACCATAAACCTGAAACCTGAAACCCTAAACCCTAAATCCTATAATTTTTATGATATATTAAAAATAATTTTTTACTTTTTATTTAAGTGTTTATTAAAAGAATTTACTAAGGTGTTATAAACCCTAAACCCTAAACCCAAAGCATTTTATAACATTTTTAAAATTGTTTTGTAGCTTTTATTTACATGTTTATTAAAGGAATTTACTAAATTGTTATAAACCTTAAATCATACCCCATAAAACCTAAACCCCAAAACCTAAACTCTAAACCCTAAACCTGAAGTCTGAAACCCTAAACCACAAATCCTAAGAATTTTATAATAGTCTACGAAGAATTTTGTAGCTTTAATTTAAGTGTTTATTAAAAGAATTTACTAAAGTTTTATAAACCCTAAACCATAAAAACAACACCCTAAACACTAAACACAAAAACATAAACCCTAAACGTCAAAACGTAAAAC
The DNA here is from genome assembly GCA_000404065.3 of Pinus taeda. NCBI lineage: Eukaryota > Viridiplantae > Streptophyta > Pinopsida > Pinales > Pinaceae > Pinus > Pinus taeda. The sequence continues at coordinate 41,587 of APFE030016879.1, forward strand.
CTAAATCCTAAAACCCAAACCCCAAACCTAAACATTCATTGACATTTTAACAAGTTTTTTGTAAAATTTTTTGAAGTGTTTATTAAAAGAATTTACTAAAATGTTATAAACCCTAAATCCTAAACCGTAAGCATTTTATAACATTTTAAACCCAAAACCCTAAACCATAAAGCCTAAACTCTAAACCCTAAGTATTTTATAACATTTTAACAAGCGTTTTCTTACCTTTTTTAAGTGTTTATTAAAATCATTTACTAAAGTGTTATAAACCCAAACCTTAAACAATGAGAATTTATAGAATTTTAAATCCTAAACCCTAAAGCCTAAGCATTTTATAACGTTTTAACAAGCGTTTTGTAACCTTTTTTATGTTCTTATTGAAATAATTTATCAAAGTGTTATAAATCCCAAACCCAAACAATAAACCCTATACCTAAACACTAAGAATTTTATAACTTTTTAAAATACATTTTTGTAACTATTTTTAATGTTTATTAAAAGCATTTAATAAAGTGTTATAACCCTAAACCTTAAACCCAAAGAATTTTCTAACATTTTAACCAGAGTTTTGTTATTTTTATTTAAGAGTTTATCAAAATGAATTACTAAAGTGTTATAAACCCTAAACCCTAAAAGCTAGGCATTTTACGATCTATTAAAAATAAGTTTATAAATTTTATTTAAGTGATTAAAAGAATTTACTAAGGTGTTATAAACCCTAAACCCTTAACCTAAATCTAACCCTAATCATTTAATAACATTTTAAAAAGTGTTTTGCTAAACTTTTAGTGTTTAATAATTAATAAATTTTTAAAACCCAAACCTAAAGAATAAATCCTAAAGCCTATAATGTAGATCCTAAATGTTATGGAACCAACTCAAAAAAAAATAGAAAAGACAGATCAACACCTTAGAATTCAGCCTCTTCGAGGGCACAACCTCCTTTACATTACATAAATGAACAACTCTTGGATGATACAAATAAAAAGACCTCCTTTCTATATATAGGAGTCTAAGGGGTCATAATATAATTAGAGACGACATAACAATAATAATGTAAGGGCACAATAATAACAATAGTGGGCTTCTATGGGGCACAATAGTAACAATATGGGCACTACATGGGTACATCAATATATAAGGAGGTTGTAATAATAACAATAAGTGGTTACTCTAGTAGTATAGGGGCCTAACATGACACTCTCCTTCAAAAAGTGTTGTCCTTAACGCTTGAGAAGTTCTTGATGCTTCAAAATAAAATTCTTGTCCTCCCATGTGGAATTTTCAGCAGTTAGCTTCTTCCACTTGTTGAGATACTTTGAAATTGATCAATTCTGTAATTGTCGAGTTCTTGTTTTTGTGACTACTCCAGGTTCCAATATGATTTTTCCTTCCTCTTTAATTTTTGGCAATATTGTTTGAATTGGGATATTTTGAAACTTTTGAATAAGTGGCCATACTTCTTCGTCCTTCTTCCATTCATCCCTTGATTTGTTTATCCAATCTTGTTGGATAATAGAAATAGCACAAAATAATGCTTCCACATCCTCGTCCTTTCTTGAGAGTGCATCTGCAACAAAATTTTGCTACCTTTTTGTATAGATGATGTGAAAGTCATAACCCCACATATTTGTGACACATTTTTTTTTGTTCTTCTAAATATAATGGTTGTTCTAAAAAGTATTTAAAATTATCATGATCCAATTTTACCTTGAAGTGTCTTCCCATTCAGTAAGGTCGCCATTTTTTAAGTGCATGTAGTATTGCCAACATTTCCTTCTCGTAAATAACTTGCTTGAGATGTACCAGCAAAAATAACCAATCACATACATCAAAACAGTTTTCACTATGATGTTGATCTACCTATTGTTTCATTCGATTTTGAACCAAAATGATGTTATCCTTTAAAAGTTGGAGAACTTGTTGTTGATGCTCGATGTGATCTTTCACTACTTGAACCTTTTTCTTCTTGATATGTCCTTATATATTTAGAGTTTGAGGAGTGGTAATTTCTTCCAATCTTTTACAAGATATGGTCGGATTCATTTCTTGATGTTCGATGTGATCTTTCACTTCTTGAACATTTTTCTTCTTGATATGTCCTTCTATTTTGATAGTTTGAGGAGTGGTAATTCCGACCAATGAATTACAAGATATGGTTGGATTCATTTCTTCTTTCTCGACGTGATCTTTCACTTCTTGCACCTTTTTCTTCTTGATATGTCCTTCTATCTTGAGAGTTTGATGGTAATTTCGAACAATGAATTACAAGATATGGCTGGATTCATTTCTTCTTTCTCTATGTGATCTTTCACTTCTTGTACCTTTTTCTTCTTGATATGTCCTTCTATCTTGAGAGTTTGAGGAGTGGTAATCCTTGCCAATGCTTTACAAGATATGGTATGATTCATTTCTTCTTTCTCTGGGGTGGGGTCCTGGCATATATCCTCTTCTTTTGATGATTCTTGATCCTTTTCCTCCTCCTCTTTATATTCTATGTATAATAATTTCTTCTCAGCACACTTATGACCTTTAGTGCATTTTCTATCACAATTGTAACAAAGCCCTTTTTCTCTTTTTTCTTCCAATTGTTGTGGTGTAACCCTTGTAGGTTGTGGAAGGCTAGGAGAAACAACACTTCCATCTTCATAGCTGTGAGGGTAGAATTAATTTTTGCCATAATTTTACTTTCTAGTATGTCACAAAGCCCTTTTACTCTTTCCAATTGTTGTGGTGTTGCTCTAAAGAAGGTGTTGCTCTTTGTATCCTCATAATGTGCTATCACTTCCTCTGTGAGAATTGACCACGTAACAAGTTGTTTACGAGAACAAAGCTCTTTATACCATAAAAATTGATCCGGTTTTAAATATGAAGATGCAATACATACCTTTTGTAACAGTGGTACACCATGTAGATCAAAATATTGCTCCATTTGAAGTATCCAATTTACCGGATCCTTCCCATCAAACTTCCTCATCTTGTTTTTTCTTGATCTTAGGAGCTTGATCTTGAAACGAATGGTAACTCTGTACTTTCTAATCTTTAAGTTATGAAATTATGAATTGCAGTAGCCCTCTGTGTCCTCTTTCCAATGCCACTAGTCTAAACCCAATTGGATTCTCCAATGAAGAGTTATGCCAAATCTCCCACAGTGACCTGATTATAGACCTTTCCAGAAGAGCGAACTTGTATGAAGTGCCACGTGTCACTATTTGGACCTTTGGCTTTAAAGAATCTCTATAAGAAACTAAAATTTGTCCTCTTTCTATACCTTTTTATGAAATTTCAATCTGATGCTCAGAGAAAAAGTTATGACGATTTTCCCTAGGTCACCTGTTTGGAATGTAATTCAGGAGTCTGCAAAAAGACCAACTTCCTCAGATCATATCTCTGTAAATATAGCGCGAAAAGTTCTGAAATTCGGACCTAAGATTCAACGTGATGTCTTCTCAAAGGGGTTGTTTTTTCGACTTCTGAAACATCACAGAAAAAAATTTATAGCGAAAATACCATGATGACCTGTTTAGAGCAACAAAACCCTAGAATCCAAAGCTCTAATACCAAATGTTATGAAACCAACTCAAGGAAAGATAGAAAAGAGAGATCAACACCTTAGAATTCAGCCTCTTCGAGGGGGAAACCTCCTTTACATTACATAAATGAACAATTCTTCGATGATACAAATGAAAAGACCTCCTTTCTATATATAGGAGTCTAAGGGATCATAACATAATCAGAGCCTACATAACAATAATAATGTAAGGGCACAATAATAACAATAGTGGGCTTCTATGGGGCACAATAGTAACAATATGGGCACTACATGGGTACATCAATATAATAAGTGGGTTGTACTAATAACAATAAGGGGTTACGCTAGTAGTATAGGGGTCTAACACTCCAATTCTTGTCTTCATACTTTTGATGGAATTTTCATGGATTTGTGTTTTCCTAGATAGATTGAACCAAGCTCATGTTTTCTTTCCTTTGCAGATCTGATAAACTTTGCAAAATTGTTGCATTCACTTATGCTTTCTTCTTGTGTACTTTGATAATATTTTCGTTAACTTCTTTACAACTCCTCAATTCATCCTTAAATTTCCTAACAGTTTCCATCTAATCGGGGAAATTCTCCTCCAACCTCTTCCCAATTTATTCCTCTTCCTGATTATGTTGTGATATATTGGTGTTGTATTGCACTATGTTGTTGCTCATTCTTTTACCTTCACGATGGAACTTGTATTTTCTTATGTGCTGTCACACACTCATACATATTTCTTAGTTAATCCTAACACGGATGTAGTAACTTAACACCTTGATCTATCAACACTAAACATGTTGATCTGAATCTATTCACAAAATCATAATACATGTTATTCACAAAGAATAAAAGACATGTAACTATTCTAGCAAGGTTAGCAAACACATCAGTTATAAATCTAAAGAAATTAACCATAAGCAATAACTAAAATGTTATATTAAATTTTTTTCATGAGCCTTTTTAGGTCTAGTGTTGAACCTAATCTTTGGTACCACACTATAATACTCCCTCCCACCCCCTTGTACGTTCTCGGGCTGTAGGAGATGTTACATGTTGATTCTAACCTAACCTCCAAGGTCAGTTATGAGGATGGGATCAAAAAAATCCTCCTTTTCCAACTTCATCAAAACCCAAAACAAATGCCACCATTTCATTAAGCTCGTCGAGAGATTTCCGGTGATGTTAATTTTATCTCAATCCAACTCTCACATTGAAATTTATACCCACTTGAAGTTTAACTAATTATATAAAGCCACATCAACATTTAACTACCACGTGGAATCCATGTGGCTCCTATCTGTCCCATGTGGCACCACCACATCAGCACAAGCATGAGGCCCATGTCATCACAATATTGCCATGTGGAATCCATGTGTAGTCCACATGGATCTACCATGTCATCAGAAAAAGGATCCACATCACCATGGATCCCCATGTCACATCCATGCAGACACTATGAGGTCTCTATGGCACATTCCATGTCAAACTTGGTGCATGGGCCCCACTAGGCCTACCCCTTCATGTTATAAAAATTTTCTCATTATATCTGGTTTGTATCAAATCTGGGGGTACCTTTTGTTGATGAAGAAATTTATCAACACTCCTTTTGCCAACAAAAATTGTCGAGCACTCTTCTTGCAAATATCAACTTGATCAAATGGTGACAATTTCAATTCAAGTGCAAAATGAGTATTTGTTAAGTTAAAATATTCTTAAAAAATATTGACATAATTCTTGGCGAAGTGGTCACAACACTCGTTTCATTTCCATTTTCACCCTCCATCCCTCTCATTATTTTTCTCTAAAACCTCATAAAAATAAAAGTTCAAATGTCACTTAATGAATAAAATGACTATGTTCATATGGATTATACATTCCCTCTCTTTTTTCTTGCCTCAAAATGCTCAAAAGTGAAACATAAAGAATATAATATATGTTTTCATATATTGTTATGTGCCCTCATCTCCATTCGCAAAGGGGATGATAAAATATTGCACGTCAAATCTCTTTTCTGGTCAAATACCCATCTCGGTTTTCAAAACATTTTAGTTTTAATTTTCATTTATTACAGCTCGCCTTTTTTTCCGCTATTATATAAATGTATTCCACTACTTTCATGTACAACTACGTTTTCACATATAAATTTTAAGAAGAATACACCTACCTTTTTTAAAATAAAATTAATATGCCCATGTGTATTATGTTATTTTGTTGATATATGAAATATTTTGTATACTTATTTTTTCTTTAAATATAAAATATAAAAAAATAAAATAACATTTAAAATATTTAAAAATCGACTCTGATGCAACTTATATTTTATAACCAGTTTCCTTATATATTATCATTTTTTTTTCTTTATAATATAGAAAATTAAAGATTAATATAATAATTAAACTTTAATAAAAACTTCCTAATCATTTTTTGTTTAGTTATTTATTTCTTCAAATATTTTTCTTATCATTTATATATTTTATTTCTATTAGTGAATTCTTTTAGATAATAATAAAATTTATAATTAAAAAAAAAATTAAAACACAAAAAAAATTATTACTATGGAACTAGAACTAACATTTAGATTAATGCGCTTACTCACGATCACATGTCAGAGTATTTCATCATATCAGAGGGGTATTGTTTTTCTTTTCCTTTGCATAGGGACTTAGAGTCATTTTATTTCAACATTTATGTTTAGGATAGTTAGATGAATAATTGCAATATATAAAGAAAGCTATAAATTCAGGGGCTCAACCTCATTGTTCTTGGTCTAGCCTACCAAGAATTTGAGTTAGAAAGCTATAAATTCAGGGGCTCAACCTCATTGCTCTTGGTCTCACCTACCAAGAATTTGAGTTGTTGATATTGGAGCAGTGCAATTTCAAACATCAACATCATTTGGTTACCATACTGGGGATTGTAATGTAATCCTTAGTGTTATTTGTGTATAGTACTACCATTTATTTTGTTGTCCCTGTTTAACTTTTCATTTTGTTTTATTATAATTGCAACATGCATAATTATTTTCAATACTTGATTGATAACTTGACTTAGCATAATTTTCCTACCTTTGCAAGTCATTCCTCATAATCTTCTCATGAACATGTTCTCAAATTTCTTGATTTTTGTCAATCTACAGGAGTTCTACACATTCATATTTTTTCTCGTTTATTTTTTCTTACACTTTTTCGGATAAGAAAAGGATTGATATCTTAATGTTGTTGGATCAATTGTTTTCCAAAAAAATATTGATGATTTTCCCATCTCCTCAATTCTGAACTTTGGTGTATCCTTTTGTGAACATTTTCAGATAAGAAAAGGAATGATATGCTAATGTTGTTGGATCAATTGTTTTTCAAAAAAATATTGATGATTTTCCCATCTCCTCAATTCTGAACATTGGTGTATCTTTTGCGAACATCTTCATGTCCTTTTAACTTGTCAAATATTTTTAGAGGCTAGAAGTAAAAATAGAAAGGAGCAAGAAAATAATTCTTGTACATTGTATGAATGGGAATTTACTAACAATGAACCTATGTCTCATAATTCATGAAAAGAGGTCATTTCTAATACTTAGTTGATTGAGAAGTCTTATTTTAGACCTTTTCATTTGATGATTTGCTCAAATATATAATAAAACTTATACATGTGATGTTCATCTTCAAATTGATTTTGACCTTCTTTACCCTATGAATGATGTCATTTGTGAGAATCATATCGATGAAAGGTTGAGTCTTGTTTATGAAAATTGCATCTTTGATATGCATGATGACTTGACTTTTTATGATCTTAATAAGGAGGTTTTTGCTTATGATATTGGAGATGTTTCTTCAATTCAAATAGTTGAACTTGAAAAGTTAGAATTTGTGTTTGATGCATGCATGAATTCCTATATTATCATGAGAAGAATGTTTAAAATAATGTAGATAAAGTTTTTCATGCAAACCTTGATTGCAATGCACATGCAATTTTTTTATTTTTCATGGTATGAAATCCTATACTTGTTGGTTGGAAGGTCATGCAAGATGGAGAATAGTACTTTTGGCTTCTTATCAAGCCTTCATCATCACTACATACGCTTGTTGGTTGGAAATACAATTCTCCTTTCTTGATTTTCATCCACTAAGCCACCAATCATGCATATGAGGTTGAAGATGTGTTCCTCATTGCCAAGTTTCACTCAGTATAGATGTAAGAACATGGCATAGTTTTTATGTATATAAATAAAATTTAAGAAAATAATAAAAAAAATAAAAATAAAAGAATTTTAAAAACTATTAAAAAAATATTAGTTTCTCGATTTATATTGTTTTCTTTTAGTGTCCCTTTTCTGAAGTGTTATTTTTATATAAATTCATTTCTATTTGTGAATAATGATTTTTGTGCTTTACTTCCTTATAGTTTAGTTGCACACTTAGCTTTGTTATGTTACATTTTGCTTTTCTTTCCGTACTTAAAGTTATTATTAGTTTTATTTTCCTTCCCTAGCTCGCATTTTATTTCCGTGCACATCATCATTACCCAAAGTGGAAAGGAGAAGTGTACCTCAATCAAGCTTGGATGAATCAATAGTAAGAAGCAAAACACATTTATGCATTTATTATCACTAACATATTGATTTTTTATTAGCACGCAAAAGCAAGAAAATAATTAATACTTCTCGTGCACATCCTCATGGGGCTCGCTTGATTTGACTTTGATTTGCTTATGTGAAGGCTCATGCTTGAAATCAATCTTTGTCATTCTTAAGAATTTCTTCGATTTCACTTCTTTCCCTTCCATTTCCGAGTGTGCTTCCTTACCCATATGTGGACCCTTGAAGATTTGTCTTCTTCTGCATTGGTACTCTTTTTTATTGTATTTTTTACCAGTTTGCTTCACTCTTTCTACATCTTTGGCTCTGAAATTTTTCCTCGACTCTACAAAATTTATGCTTGCATGCTATTGTAAGTGACACACTCAGTTGGTTGGAATTTTTTTATGACGAATTTCTTCAACACTCCTTTCACTATTAAAAGTTTTCAAGAACTCTTCTTGCAAATTTCAACTTGCTCAAATGGTAACAATTTCAATTATGGAGAAATATGAATATTTCTTAAGTTAAAATGTTCTTAGCAAAATTAACGCAATTCTTGGCAAAGTTTCTGCAACCCTCTTTTCATTTCTGTTGTCACCCTCCATCCCTCTCCTTACCATTTTTCTCCAAAAGCTCACAAACATAAAGTTCAAATGTCACGCTCAGTGAATAAATTGACTATGTTCATATGGATTATACATCCCCTTTTTATTTCCTCGAAAGGATCAATAGTGAATCATAAAGAATATAATATATGTTTCCATATATTTTTATGTTCCCTTGTCTCCATGTGCAAAGGAGATGATAAAACATTTTTAAGAAAGAAGGTTTATGTCATGCATCCAATACATATATTATGTTTTATGCCGAGAAAATAAAACATTATTTTCTTAATATTCCTCACATTTTAAAGTCATATATTTATGTAAATGTAAGCTCAATGTTTATGTGATTAATATATAAATATATTAATCTTTCCCACCCCTTTTCAAATAAAATCATCACATACTCCCTAATGTTATGTGGTTTTCCAAATTCCCATTTTCATAATATCTACCAACTCCCACCAAGTCAATGCATCAAGAATTTCATCAAAAAGCCTAAGTCCATATGCACATGAAAACCAAATGGGAAACAACAGAACTCAAAGAAACTTACATGGAATAAAAAGGAAATGTATAAAAAGTTATTGTTTCCAATTTTTAAAATGGAAAAAGTGGCAAAAAATCATCCCAAGATGATCCAAATCACCAATCAACCTCAACAAGTTCTATAAATGAAGGCAGCCATTTGATTCAATGCAGCCCCAACTTTTGCACCGAATTGCTATGGAATTTTTAGATGTTCTTTCAAGTGCGTCCAGGGAGGTGAAGGTTGAGCTCCATGACTTGATGGTCAGATGAAGAAGCATGATTTTATGTCCACCAAGTGTGAAATGAGAATAGTCTCCTTCAATTTATGTGTCTTCAAGCCTAGTTTCTTCAATAGTCAGAATCTAACATCTTATTTTTGCAGAGTCTTGTATTGAATTACTGAAGCAATAAAAATCCCTTTTCTAGTCAAATACCCATCTCAGTTTTTATGACATTTCAGTTTTAATTTTCATTTATTAAAGCTCGACTTTTTCTCTGTTGTTATATAGATCTATTGCACTATTTTTATGTATAGTTATTCCATATAATTATTTTTTTAAAGTATAAAAAAATAAAATAACATTTAAAATATTTTAAAAGTCAATTTAGATTTTATAACTAGTTTCCTTGTATATAATCTTTTTCTTTGTTTTATCATACCTGTGGCATTTAGTTTTTTATTGTGTATTAGTTTGTTTTTGACCAAAAATTTATGCGGCTTATCCATAGTTTAACATTATGAATTCTATTTTTGTTACTTTTTATTATTATTTAAATTTCTATTGAAGCTAATGTTGAGTCTTATTATGGGTTGTTAGTAACTTCCATTTCTATTAGTTACTAACTTTTTGTTTTTAGTTTTATTTCCTTTTTATTTGATTTTTTTTTATTTTTATTTTAACACTTTTTCTTATTATATTTTCTATTTCCATGATTTGATAGTTTGTTCTCATTTTTTTATATTATAAATGATTACTATTATGATATAATATATATATATAATAAAAAATAAAAACATAAATATAATATATAAAAAACAAAACATACATATATTAAAGTGTATATATGTTAATATAAACAACATTAGTTAATCATATTTCTTAATTTTGGTGATGATATTTACTAGCTACTTTGCAGCTCTTGTTTTTATTTTATAATATAGAAAAATCAAAGATTAATATAATAATTAAACTTAAATTAAAATTTACTAATCATTTTTGTTTAGTTATTTATTTATTCAAATATATTTCTTAACATTTATATATTTATATCCATTTTATTTAGACTTTAAGATAATAATAAAATTTATAATTACAAAAAGGGAGATAAAATTAAAATACAAAATTATTTATTAATATGGAATTAGAACTAACATTTAGAGTAATACACTATATTTCATTATAGGAAGGGGGGTATTGTTTCACTTTTTGTTTGTGTAAAGATATAGAATCATTTTATTTCCATATTTATGTTTAGGATAGTTAGATAGATAAATGTAATATATGAAGAAGACTATAAATTTAAGGGTTCAATCCCACTATTCTTGGTCTAGCCTACCAAGAATTCAAGTTGTTGATGCCAAAGTGATGCAATTTAAAACATCAACATATGTAATGAAATCTTTTCTCACACCCAGAACCTCCAATATCTTTAGATTCACCTGATTGGCCTTGGGGGAAGATCCAACTTAGTAAACACCTTAGGCTCCATAAGAGTGTGCACTACTTGCCACCCTTGGATTCCATATCCCTCTCATCCCATTTACCCACCAACGCAATATGGTCCCGACCATATCTGAGACCTCTTGTACCTTGTCCACGTCAAGATCCCTCAAATCTTGGATGTGTTATAATTGATGGGAATCTAGAACTAATGATATATGTTCACCACACAATGAAACACCCATATCAGGCCCTCCCTAAATCACCAAGTGCATCCCATAGTTAGGAAAAGCTATCTGAATACAAATTGCGCTTGAGAAGGTAATTTTCCAGGATACAAAGGAACTTGAGTAGGAAATCTGCTTAAATACAAGGAAATTGAGAAGGAAATATGATCATGTGGTGGTCTGGCCTCCACACAATTAATTTAACTCATGCATCCCTCTGATCCTTGGATCAACAAATATTTGCACCATTCTGAAGGAAAAGAGAAAATCAGGAGAATTTGGGGGAATTTCCTACGACATAGAGCACTACCTAAACACCAAATTTTCCTAAAGATAAGAACTATGGTATGAGAAAAGACTCCTAGAAGTATTGATCCCCATCTAGATTAAATAAAAATGGCACTAGTAAGACCCAACTACATGAGATCTTGGATGAGAGACATTCATGGTTCCAAAGCTAATTCACACAACTTTAGCATTGTACAATATGAGATATACAAGGAAGTTATGCTCTGAGATATATTGCAAGTCTAATACTTGATCAATGAAATACAACTTTGTTGTTCATTAGCAAGGTGGCATGCATGGTTTTCATTATAATTCAAGAGGGTTACAAATCATGTTTTAAAACAATGAACCACAAGATGTTACAACGACATATAAGTGTACACAAACCATAGATTTATCTCATCATTCCTTAATTACGCAATTCCTTAGCACTAACCAGAAATTCATTTATATCGTAGCATATAAAAGATACTAGAATATGAAGTGGCATATAATCATGGATATGGTAGTGAATTTCCCAATCCCAACATTTGATATAACTGGAACTTGTAAGATGATTGTTTAACACTGAGTAAATTCTAGACCACCAATTGTAAACATATCATACAACCTATAATTCCTTAATATGGTAATAACCATTCGATTCAAGCATTAATTACCATCATGAACAAATAAGGCATCTTTTCAACCATGAATACACAGTGATTTGAGCATTTTTTCATGAATGACCTAGGACAATACATCATCCAGCAACATAACAAGCATAATCATCATCCATAATCAAATATGCATAGACCATTATACTTATATGGGTGTGTTTGACTAGATGGAAAATGAAGGAGGGACTTCCACTCCACCCAACCATAGGCTAGCTACACAACAATCTCTCTTACAACTAACCACCCCTGAGTTGGATCCAGAGTCTAAGGGAATGTTTACACAAGGGTAATTTCACACCAAATTCTTGGTCAGAAACTCAAGAGATGGAGTCTAATATTCAAGTGGTCCATTTACTACTCTCTAGCAATAATCAACCTAGTGACTCACTCACTCTCTAAGTTTCAAAAAATAGGGCTTCACTGAAAATTCCAGAATGGGAGTGTTGCTCAGTTTCTGAGGATTGAATCCACTATGTAAGTGGTTAAATAGTAAGTTAGAAAGAACTTAGTGGTTCATCATCCAACAAGAAAGAACTAAGAAGTTCATTAGCCAACAACAAGCTACCAATGGTTTAGTTAATAATTTGGAAAACACTTAGTGGTTCATCAACCAACCAGAAAGCACTAGTGGTTCATTAGCCAAACTTCTAGTTTTAAGTGGTTCATTAGCCAAAGGAAAACATTTAATAACTAAATTATGATATGAATTTATGAAGGGGATAAAATTATATATAGAGTTATAACCAAAACATAGAGATACAATTAAATTGGACTTGTATTAATAAATGGAAAATGTTGAAATTGTATACATACATAATGAAAACAAAATAGCTCGAATGATGGTAGCTTATTTTTTAGAAGATGTGTAACAGCTACACACCTTCACCAAATTATCTTACAATGAGACTTGGAGGCCATTTTATCATAAAGGAGCAATGAAAAAACCCTAACATCTAAAAACCTAATCCTAGGAGATTAAGCTCCAAAGGCTTGTGGGCTCAGATGAGATAATGGAGCATCAACTTCCCTAGGTCATAAATTTGGCATATGATATCCATTTGTAATGCATGATATCCCATTGGAAAGGTCTATACAAGAAGTACATTTTTCGATTGGTGACTAACTTTATGAATTTCATTGTCATGTTCCCCCAAAAAACATCATTTAGGGCCTCAAAATGACTCTATAAGTCCAAGACCTAAAAGATGTAGAAAATTTGCATAAATAGAAATTCTAATGTGAGCCAGTGAAATAGGTGGCTGGACATCAACATCTATTAGAAACTAAATAAAGAAGAAATGGAAAAAATAAAATATTTCAAAAACACAAAAAATCATAAAATAAGAGAAAAACAACTATATGTGGTTCACCCAATTTGGGCTACGTCTACGGATATATCCAATCCTTCCTTTTATATTATCTAACAAACTAAAGGGATACAACCTACAAAAAATCCATTGTAACTTCCTCTTATCTCTCACACAATCTCCTCTCTTTTTCTCACATAGAATAATGCACAACCACAATATAATTCCCTCATATGAACCAAGGGTTTCCTTCTAGGGAAAAAAACCATAAATTAACATAACTTCTACTGTTAGATATTCCACCTAATTAGTGAACCAAATTGACTACGAAGTTACAATATTTTATAAGAAATGTTTTCCCTAAAATTTTCTTTCAGGGACACTTCCCCCAAGGGGCTAAAAGGGTGTTTTCACTTCCCCCCCACCCGACCTTGGCAATAGTAGTGGGGGGGGAAGGCCCCCCCACACCCCTTCATCACGAACTTGGACCCAAGCATGGCTGAAACAAGACCTCTGAATTGGGAAGATAATCAAGATCCACACCCAAAAGACATCCACCTAGATTATTCCTTCCCCCTTAAAAAGCAATGATCCCCATTACATTGAGTGCCTCCATGAGATAGGGAAACTTATGTTGAACTTAGCCCTTAGTGAGACACTTGGCTTGGGGTAGGATTTGGCCTACTTTGACAACTAGATACAGTTATATCCTCTATTGTGAGTGCTCTTAATATGTGTGTCCATGATTTAATCAATTGTAACCTATTCAATGCAATCTAGGTTGAGCTTCATTAGCATTAGTTTCTCTACGATTTCTGATGTGTCTAATAATGGTGGAAAGCATGATCAAAGGTGGTCCACATTGAACATTACATGTAGGCCAAGGAAGAGGGTATACTTAGCTCAAATGTGTTGTCACCCACAACCTTGGTGATGGTGTAAGGTTAAATATAGAAAAGTGGCATAAGCTTATGATGGGCCCTATAACGCATTCCTTCTACAAATGCAACCAAATATTGTCTTGCACTTGAAACTTGTCTAGCACCTAGTGCTAATCATTGCATTGTTTGTATTTAGTACTGACCTTTTGCAAGATAAAATAGACCTATTAACAGATGTGTTGAATTTGTTCAATAAAATTGGTAGCTTTGTCAGCTTCAGATTGAACATGTCTAGATTTTGGGAGGTCGACATCAATGGGACCCAATGGTTGAAATCCCAGGCCCACCCAAAAGGGGTTGTGGCCAACTAATATTGATAGATTTTTTGTAGTTGTGTTGAACAAAGGGGAGACTCTCATCCCATGTTCATGGATTTTTGGAGTTACACATCCATAAAATGTGCATGATCATCTTCTTGACAACCTTTGTCTAACCATCACTATGGGGGTGGAAGGTAGTTAACTTCGTGAGCTTGGTGTCCAAAAATGAATAGAATATTGACCAAAATTCACTTAGTAAATTGCTATCCTGATTTGATATGATGGTCTATGGGATCCCAAAATGTACCAATAGTCATTCAAAGAAGATCTTGGCAATAAATTCTATTGTGATAATCTTCTTACAAGCAACCAGAATGGCCATATTTTAAAATCTATCAATGACCACAAACACACAACCATTACCATGCTTGGTAGAAGGAAGGCCAGACATATAGTCCATCAAGGTCGATTCCCAAGGTTGGTTAGGAGTATGTAGAGGGGTGTATAGGCCTTGCTTCTTAATGGTTCATTTCGCAATGGCACAAGGAGTGCAAGACTTGATATACGACTTGATATACTTGTGAAAATTTTCAAAGTTTAAGACAACAAAAATGCTTCAGTGGTACTACCACTGTCTTCTCCACGCCAAAGTTCCCTACTACTAGACTATAATTTACCTCCTATATTAGCTTCACATGCTTTCTTAAAGGAACATAAAGGTTTCCCAGGTAACACAACAATGCATCTTGGAGGTGGAAGTCTAGAACTTGCTTTTCTAACATCAACATCTCATATTTGGTAGTGACTTCCAAGTCACTATTGTATAGTTGTGGCCATTCAGAGGTCTCATACCTGCAATATTTGAGACTTTTGGTTAGCGCCATTATCAAGGGCCAACTAAGGCATACTACAACATGATTAGTGCTACCCTTATTGTATTTGATGTTCAAATGTAATTGTTGTAGGTATTTGGACCATTTCTGATGGAGATCGTTCTATAACTTCCCTTGTTCCTACGTAAATTAAAGAGTCCCTTGATCTATGGGGATGACCATCTTCTTCCCCATAATATAGTGTTTGCATTGTCGGCAGGCCTGTACAATGGAATACATCTTCTTCTCATAGATGGGGTATATCTAGATAGTATCAGAGAGTGTTTCACTTCGATAGGCCACGAGATCTCCTTATTGAATGAGGATTGCACCAACAACATAGTTGGAGGTATATGTTTTAATCTCAAATGGATGTTACAGATCTAGCAGGGTGAGGACTAGTGCAGAGAAAAGGTGGTGTTTTAG
Organism: Pinus taeda; assembly: GCA_000404065.3. NCBI lineage: Eukaryota > Viridiplantae > Streptophyta > Pinopsida > Pinales > Pinaceae > Pinus > Pinus taeda. Next base: position 57,475 of record APFE030016879.1, read on the forward strand.
TTCATTGAATTCCTTCTGTTCTGACTCTCAAAATTTTATATATAATAATATATATATATATCTATATATATATGATATATATATATATATATATAATATATATATATCTCTACCCTTCGCCACTTGAATTAAGTTCTAAGTGATATAAGAGAACCCCAACACGAACCGTTTATAGAAGTTAACAAGGCCCAAGAAGTTGTGAATCTTAGTTAGAGTTGTTGGGGTCGGCCAAACCCGAATGATTTGGATCTTGGATGGATCCAAAAACAATTTGCTCATCAATAATGTAGCCTAGGTATTGAACTTTCTCCATGCCAAAGGAGAATTTTCCTAAGTTAACACATAGATTGTGTTGCCACAGAGTGTGAAGGATCTGCTAAATATGTTGCAAGTGTTCTTTCCAAATCTTGTTGAAGATGAGGATATCATCCATATATAAAACCATGAAAGATTTGGTGAAAGGATGCAATATATCATTCATCAGCCTCATGAAATTTTTTAGGGAATTCGTCAAACCAAAGGGCATGACCAACCATTCAAAAATACCCTCCTTGGACATGAAAATAGTATTCCACACATCAATTCCTTATATTGGGACTTGGTGGTTTTGCACTTCAAATCAATCTTACTGAAGTACTTGGCTCCCTTGAGATGGTCAAGAAGGTCGTCAATCCGAGGAATCAAGTACTAGTTCCTTACTATGATTTTATTCAGGGCTTAGTAATCAATGCAAAGTTGTTAAGTCCATCTTTCTTCATAAACAATATAATTAGGCTTCCATGAGGTGAGTGTTTGACGGATAATTTCCTTCTATGGAAAGAAGAAATCTCCCTAGACCTAGTGGCTTGATATATAAAAAACAGAGATAAAAATACTATGCTTTCCTTAAAGAAGTTTAGACTATGGAAGAAAGACTTACCTAGAATCCAACGCAAGCTCTCCTCTTCTCCTTGCTTGTAAGCTCTAGCTCTAACTCCAATTACTAAAAATCGAACCTGTAAAACAACTAAACCAAGCAACAGAACCAAAACATACAAATAGCATATAATAACATCTACAAACAATGATTCAAGAAGGAATTATTCTACATATGCATCAATGATACATAAGTATAGGAAAATAAAGCACTTTTAAAGTAATGAATATAGGAGAAGATACAACCCCTGTAGATCTTGACCTTGTAGATATCTCCTAACTATCTGGTCCTTCCTTTACCACAAAGAAAGCCTTCAATCACAACTCAATTTCATGGATGGATAATGGATCCCTAGGAATAAATTAGCAGTATGAGGGCATAACTAAGAGTCTTCAAAATCCAACCTAGACTCTATGGGAGGTAGTGAATTTATAGGGTAAAAGATATGGTCTTGGATTTACCATTCTAGACCTTATATCCACATTAGAGGGAGGATAAGTTGTAGGGATAAGAGAAAAGACATCAAGAGTTGGAGTTTGAGATCTAATCTGACAACGAATAGTTAAAACCACTCGGGAAGCTTATAGAAAGAGAAGATTCAAAATTATTTTTTATTTTACCGAATTCTAGGAGCCATCACACTTGTAGTGAAGGCAACATGCACTAGTCAGTGCAATTCCTCTATGTACAACTTGCAACATTGTAGTTTGCATGAAGGTTAAGTGTGATGGGGCCAAAAATTAGGGTTTTGAGCTATTTAACCCAAAATTCTTGGAACTTTTGGAGAGAGAATTCTCTTGGCTTTGTATGGGATGAATGCAAAGTGTCAATGGATGTTGATTGATCTAGTTTCAAGGCCATTTGATTGGATGTGATGAAATGACTTGTAACAGTGAGGAACTTGGTCATACATGCCCATTTTGGAGAAGCTCGTCGATTTTTAAGTTGATTTCCTCATTTTCCAAAAGAGAGTGATGATAGACTAGTCTACTTGGTAGAGGTGCACTAGGGTTCAAATCAACTTAATTCTTAACCTGACAGTGCAAAGGTTCCATAGTGCATGAGGAGAATATGTATCTTTATTCTTCCATGACCTTATCCACTTGCCTCTACTACATGGAGGATCCCTCTGTGGAGGCCATGGATGTGACCACTATCTTCTCCTTACTTTGAGAGAAAATCAGAAAGAAGACAAATTTCCTAGTCTAGAAGATGACCTTACTACGTTTCTTAGAATAGATCAAAGAAATGGAAGTAGGAGGGACTACCTCTAGTATCTTATATAGTTATATTCCCAAAGTAACAATAACACTACGAGGTCTAGACTCACATACAACATGAAACTTAAACAAGTATGGTTGGCCTAACAGAACATCACAAACTGTAAGGGGAGCAACATCACATAATACCTCATCCTTGAAAGCCTTGATGTTTTAGGGCAGGTGACAGACTAATGTGAAGATATCACCCTTGGTGGAGTCACCCAATGGTGTATAGTTGTGGGTGTGGTGTTTTTGATAAGCCTAGCCACTTAACAACCTTTATTGATATGAGTTTCCTTTGACTCCCACTATTGATAATGAAACACAATGGAGCACCCTTTGTACATAATTGTGAGTTATAGAGGCACCCACCTTCTTCCAGATCTTCAAGCTCACTTTGTTGGAGCTTGGTGGTGGAAATGGTGGCACTGGATTATGCATCAATAGGCTATTTACCCCTAATTAGGTTTGGTTCAAAGTCAGAACCTGCGTCTAACTCTGAGGCTTTTAGCTTAGCCACCAATTACTACCTTGCATGGCATTCATTGGTGTTCTGAGAGGGGCTCTGATGGAAATCGCACCACCTTCCTGTGTCTTTGTTCATCTTCCCATTACCATTATTTGTTTCTAAATTAGATGGGTTGTCCTAGGGTGGTCCACCTTGTCTTTATCCTTTGTTCTGTAATTTGGGGATGCCCTTAACCTGCTTTTCTTGTGAAGTATTTACAAGTCCAAAGTCCCACTTCTTATTTTTTTTTTATTTTTTTCTCGATTTTAAAAACATATCAATATTTTTCACCAAGTGAGGCGATTTCACGAAATCCATTTCTATATAGATGTATTTATGCATACATCCATGGTACTTTAGCACCAAATGTCACTCAAAGTCTTTGATACCATCCTATTGCACAAGGTATGAAATATATTTGTGAATGTTAGGCCCCTATACTACTAGCGTAACCCCTTATTGTTATTAGTAAAAACCCCTTATTATATTGTAGTACCCATGTAGTCCCCATATTGTTACTATTGTGCCCCATAGAAGCCCACTATTGTTATTATTGTGCCCTTACATTATTACTGTTATGTCGACTCTGATTATATTATGACTCCTTAGACTCCTATATATAGAAAGGAGGTCTTGTCATTTGGTATCAAGTCAAAGAATTGGTTCATGTTATGTAATGTAAAAGGAGGTTTCCCTTGAAGAGGCTAAATTATAAGGGTTGTTGATTAATCTTTTCCTATCTTTTTGAGGTTGGTTTCTTAACATTGGTATCAGAGCTTTGGATTCTAGGGTTTCACTACTCCAAATAGGTCATCGTGGCATTTTCACTATAATTTTTTTTTTTTTTGTGACGTTTCAGAAGCGAAAAAAAAAACCCATTTGAGACAAAATCGCACTGAACCTAATATTCAAATTTCAGAGCTTTTCACACTATATTTGCGAAGATATGATTTGAGGAAGTTGGTCTTTTTGCAGACTCCTAAATTACATTCCAAATAGGTGACCTGGGGAAAATCATCATAACTTACTCTCTGAGCATCGGATTGAAGTTTCGTAGGAAGGTACATAAAGAGGACAAACTGTAGTTTCTTGTGTATATTTTTTAGACCCAAAGGTCGAAACAGTGACATGTGGCACGTCGTACAAGTTCGCACTACTGAACTAGTCTATAATCAGGTCACTGTGGGAGATTTAGCATAAATCTTCCTTGGAGAATCCAATTTGGATCAGACTGGTGGCATTGGAAAGAGGACACATAGGGATACTACAGATCGTAATTTCAAAACTAGAAGAACCTAAATTACATAGTTACATTCATTTCAAGATTGAGCTGCTAAAATCAAGAAAAGGCGATATGGGGAAGTTTGATGGCAAGGATCTGGTAAATTAGATACTTCAGATAGAGCAATATTTTGATCTACACGGTGTACCACTATTACAAAAGGTATGTATTGCATCTTCATATTTAGAACCAGATCAATTTTTTTTGTATGAAGGGCTTTTTTCTCGTAAACAACTTGTTACGTGGTCAATTTTCATGGAGGAAATGATAGCACATTATGAGCATACAAAGAGCAACACCTTCGTTAGAGAAACACCACAACAAATGGAAAGAGTAAAAGGGCTTGGTTACATAGTGGCAACAAGGAAGCCTACCCCTCACAACTATAATAATGGAAGTGTTGTTTCTCCTAGCCTTCCACAACCTACAAGGGTTACACCACAACAATTGGAAGAAAAAGAAAAAAAGGGCTTTGTTACAATTGTGATAGCAAATGCACTAAAGGTCACAAGTGTGCTGAGAATAAATTATTTTAAATATAGTATGAAGAGCAGGAAGAAAAGGATCAAGAAACATCAAAGAAGAGGATATGCACCAGGACCCAACCCCAGAGAAAGAAGAAATGAATCCGACCATATCTTGTAAAGCATTGGCAAGAATTACCACTCCTCAAACTCTCAAGATAGAAGGACATATCAAGAAGAAAAAGGTTCAAGAAGTGAAAGATCACATCGAGAAAGAAGAAATGAATCCAACCATATCTTGTAATGCATTGGCCGGAATTACCACTCCTCAAATTATCAATATAGAAGGACATATCAAGAAGAAAACTGTTCAAGAAGTGAAAGATCATATCGAGCGTCAAGAAATGAATCCGACCATATATTGTAAAGCATTGGGAGAAATTACCACTCCTCAAACTCTCAAGATAGAAGGACATATCAAGAAGAAAAGGTTCAAGCAATGAAAGATCACATCGAGCATCAACAAAAAGTTCTCTGACTTTTAAAGGATAACACCACTTTGGTGCAAAATCGAATGAAACTCAACATTGTAGTAAAAAATGTTTTGAGGTAGGTGACTGGGTATTTTTACTGCTACATCTCAAGCAAGCTATTTATGAGAAGGAAATGTTGGAAATACTACATGCACTTAAGAAATGGCAACTTTACCGAATGGGAAGACACTTCAAGGTAAAAATGGATCATGATAGTTTTTAATGCTTTTTAAAACAAATATTATCTATAGAAGAACAGAAAAAATGGGTCACAAATATATTGGGTTATGAGTTTGACATCATTTATAGAAGGGAAGCAAAATTTTGTTGCAGATGCACTCTCAAGAAAGGATGAGGATGTGGAAGCATTGTTTTGTGCTATTTCTATTATCCAACCAGGTTGGATAAATGAAGCAAGGGATGAATGGAAGAAGGACGAAGAAGTGTGGCACTCATTCAAAAGTTGCAGAAGATCCCCAATTCAAACAATATTGCCAAAACTTGAAGAGGAAGGAAAAATCATATTGGAACCTGGAGCAGTCACAGAAACAAGAACCCGACAGCTGCGAAATCGATCAATTTCAGAGTATCTCATCAAGTGGAAGAACTTACACACTGAAGACTCCACATGGGAGGACAAGAATATTCTATAGAAGCATCAAGAAATACTCAAGCATTGAGGAAAACACTTTTTGAAGGAGAGGGGCATGTTAGGCCCCTGTACTACTAGTGTAACCCCTTATTGTTATTAGTACATCCCCCTTATTATATTTTTGTACCCATGTAGTCCCCATATTGTCACTATTGCGCCCCATAGAAGCCCACTATTGTTATTATTGTGCCCTTACATTATTATTGTTATGTCGGCTCTGATATATTTATGACTCTTAGACTCCTATATATAGAAAGGAGGTCTTGTCATTTGTATCATCAAAGAATTGTTCATTTATGTAATGTAAAGGAGGTTTCCCCCTCGAAGAGGCTAAATTATAAGGCGTTGATCTATCTTTTCTATCTTTTTGTGAGCTGGTTTCATAACATTCCTTAAGAGGTCTTCCGGGGCCAGGTCTAGTTCTGAGATCGTATCTTTTGTTTAGCTCTGCAATTTGAAATTTAGAGAAGGCATGGTATTTGGAAACCTATGAAGATTCCTGATCTTCTTGAATTTGTTTATTCTGTAAAAGAGGAATAATAGTGGTCTGACTAGAAGAGGTATCCATGTTGTTAATGTCTTCAATGATAGTCATATTATTGTCATCAAGTTATTGATCATCGATCAACAAAGGAGTTGGAACCTGGTGATCATTACTAGGCCTTTGAAGAATTTGTAATTGTGGAGTTCTTTTGTATTGACCTTGATTTTTATTTTGAGGTCGAGTGATCATCAATTGAACTCTTTTGGGTTGAGTTTCAATCTTGGAAATTCTATTAGATAGGTTTCTAAGAAGTGAAGTGATCTCATCAATTTTGGAATCTTCAGTTTATTTTTTGAAGAAGTAGAGGCGTCTTGACTAGATTTAAGCTTTCTTTGGGCCTTTTCCTCTTTAGCTTTCAAGGTGGCTGAGGTAGTCCTATTTGCTTCCACCTCTATAGCATTGGTCTGCATGTCTTCAAGAGTCCTAGAAGTTCTTTCTCTTAACATTACAGTAAAATCATCTTCAAAGGCTTTTGAAAACCTAGATTTGGTTGTTGCTACAGGGGATTTGCAATCAGGAGGCATCTTATGGTAAAGTTTGTTGAACCTTTAAAAAAAATCAGCTATAGGTTCACCAATGTTTTGTTTTAATTCTTCAAACTCAGTAAAAAAGTAAATATGGTATTTCTTCACACCCCATTGGTTTTTGAATATATTTGTTAACTCCTCCCATGACCTAATGAAATTTGCAGGTAACTGCCTAAACTAGGTTCTAAAATTTCCCTCAAGAGATTGGACAAACAATCTCATATAAACATTTTCCTATTCTATGTTCATATTATCTGCAAAATATAGAAATGCTTGAAGATGGTCCTCCGCTGAGGAACCAATTTCTCCATTATACCTAAGAAGGTGTTTTAAATATCGAGGAGGGAATGCATTGAGGTTTTGAGGAAAAACTAAATTTGCATATCTAGACTGTACAATGGATTGGAATGCCATAGTAGAAGATGGTGTATGAGGTGTTTGAGTAGATGATGGAAAAGAAGAAGAAGATGGTGATAGAGAAGGTGTATATCTGTGTGGAGATGAAGGAGGAGGAGATATCATAAATGACTTTAAGGGAGTCCTAATAACTAACTTCTGAACCTATGAATAAATATCCTCTTCTGTTTCAAAGAGTGGGTTTGAGTATACAGAGAAGGTTCATTCAGGTTGTTCAAAAGTAGAAGGGAATGAATAAGTAGTGGGGGATATGAAGTCTGTAGGTTTGAATTCAGGTAAATTAACATCTAATTCAGCCTCAAATTTAGGTGATTCTAATGGTAGTGAGGGTACTTGATATGTTTCAAGTGAGTGAATAAGGAAAGCTAATTTAAAATAAACTCCCTTACCTAAAAGTTCTGAAACCCTAGGTGATAATTGTGTCCAATATGGGTTGGATGGAACGTTCCTAAAGGGATCTGATGATAATATAACTTTAGACTGCAAGGCTGAAGAAGAAGGTGATGGATGAAGTCTTATTTTGGAATCGACCCTTCTCACAAGTTTTTCTGGACCCGGCAGAGGGCTAACTGTGTCAGATTTAGAATGGGATCTAGTGTGCTTAAAAGGTGCCAATTTGGTATAGTGGAGTTGCGAGGTGAAGAATTTTGACCTATCTAGACCTTTTGTCACCTTTAAAGGAATAAGATTTATATTGTTGTCCCAGGGAGACTAATCAAATTCGAGTCCCTGACAATGGTGCCAGATTGATGTTGTACCTATTAGGTAGGAAGTTGTTGATGACTATTCCTTCAAAAGCTGTTGTGTTGTCTTCTTGTTGGGATGGAAAGTTAATCAATTGTTTGACACAATTGATCCCACCTCTCCTAACTTGGTATCTCCAGATTTACCATTCTTCTGAATATCTCATCAACTTCGGTATATCTTTCAAAATTGGGTTTAGTGAGAAAAAGATGTCCAACTTCATATTTGATTGTGAGGTCAAGGCTAAAAGCTTCCAAAAACTCTTTTCCAGTAATCTGTCTTTTTATCCATGCGAATTGAGTGCTGTTTGTTGCAATAGTATATAATCTTTCATAGTAATCATCCAATTTTACAAGCTAATCATTTGATGACACTAACTTTGGTAAACCTTTCTTATTCAACATACTAAATTTAGAATGAAACCTTTCGACTGCAATGTTCAAAGATTCACACTTTGTTTTCAGCTGAGTTAGTATATTATTCTTCATTAGGACTTTGTTAATCTCCAAAATAGTAGTTGTCCTATTTGGAAAATTTATCTCTTGTAACTATTGCCTAGTCTTAGAGTTTAGTACTTTGATCATCCCTGCTGCTTCTTTAGGTTTTGTGCCCAATGCTGCCCTCTGATTATCTATCTTTGTCCTACATCTAGCAATCAATTCTTGCTGCTAAAAAATAATTTTTATGGATGGCTATACTTTTGTTATGTAGTGGATGATATCTAACTAGATTTCCTCTTTGGCCTCGACCAAAGTGTTTGCCATTAGAGTTTTACTCTCTAATTATTTAATCTTCAGTTCTAACCTATGTGACTTTTGCATTTACTCTACATATAAGGTATCATTCTTTACCTTCTATGACTCCAGGGTTTGGAACTTCTGGAGTAGTTTTTCATTTTTTTTTGTGTGCTTGTAACTCATGTGATAAACTTGTTGTTTCAACTGTTGTTGAAGATGATGCAATGTCAGTAGGAGATGAGCTTGGATTTGTACTTGCTATGGGAATTGTTGTTATTAAGGTCACATCAAGTTGTGCTGCCTCTTTTTCCTTGAGCAATTGTTCTATTTTCTCTTCCATTTTCTTGATCTGTATGTTTTGCTCAATAATTAGCTTCAACATATCCTCCCTGTGTTGTTCATTTTCTACCATCTCTTTGGTTTGTGGATCCTCTGTTGAAGGTAGTTTCAACTGTTTCTTCAAAGCTGTTATCTCTATATTCTTCTTTTTGTGTATTTCTTCAATCTTTTTACAGTCTTGGGGATCATATCCAGTTTTAACAATAATATCTTCTAAAGACCTTAATTTGTTATCTACAACTAAAGATGACAATTTTTCAATCTTAAGCTATGACTACACATTTGACAAGGCAGTTCTGAGCTTGGAAAGAGACATGGTAGTTGTAGTCATTGTTAAAAATAACATTTCACTTGATTTCCTATGCAAATCCATTTGATCAATAGGATGTATCTAGTTTACATCAAATGAAAAAATGGTCTTCTTCTAATCTGCTGTGGATTTGGTAAATGGAATTTGAGCTTGCAAAAATGCCATTTTCATTCTTCCTCTTTCACTGTCAAAGGTAAAGAGAAGTCTGTGCTGAGAAGTGGATGTTTGTTTCCGAAACTGACTATACATTTGTGACTTAAGATTTTCATTCTTTTGTTTAATTTCCTGAAATGTTGAGAAGATATTAGTATCTTCTGATGAGCTGATCTCATTTGACTGAATAATCGCCATGGGTTCAGCTAAAGAAGGAGTTGAAGAAGTAGAAGGAGGTTTGGGATCAGTAGTCCCTGCTGATGAAATATCTTATAAATCTCCAAGATCAATTATTTTTGGTGGCTTGCTCCCTGATGATATTGACAATCTGGTGTTCAATTTCTTTTGTAGTATAAAATACTCTTTAATTGATTATGTAGCTGAGTGAGTTTCCTCTCTAGCTCTTTTGTGTTGAGTACTCTAAGTGATTGGAGTATTTTCCCGTGGAGTTATTATAACCTGTTCATCTGCTTCTAAGAGAGTCCCTTCAGACCACTTCTCCTGATTCATAAACTTCTCCAATTCTGGAATGGGAGTATGGTTGTAAGTTGTTGCCTTCAACTGAACTCTCAGGCCTGAAATGATCCCAAAAGGATCATATGACCATGTGAAGCTTGGCTAGAGATTCATGCTCTTTATTAATTTGTCTACCTCTGTACTTATAGACCTAGTATTACAGATGAATATCCCTATCTTGGCTTTGAATTTGAACTGTGACTTTTTCTTGCTTGAGACAAAATGGACTTCATCCATATTTATCATCTGTTTGATGTATTCCAATGAGAATATCCTCATTGGCACATACTTAGGCAGTTTGTATGGAGCTAACTCACTGCCATATATCCTAATTTCAGTGTAGTTATGGTACAAATATCAGTCACCAGTCTTGGACTGTTCAGATAGGTGCAATGTTTTCTTAATTTCTTCTCAAATTATGGGCTCTGCCTGGCTATTGAGTAATTGAAGAACTAGATGTACAAAATAATTTATAAACTGAGAGAATGTAGACTTTAATGATGTTTCTTTAACTAACTCTGTCCAGTGAATCATTGATGGATTCACTCCTTGCTCATCTTGCCTGTTAAGCTGAATGTGCAATGAATCTCATTGCTAAAACAAAATCAAATGGATTATGACTAAGCTATATCTGAACACTCCTTGTGTGGTAAAATTCATAAATTGCTCATGTATATTATCAGCCAAGAACTGGTTATAAGTATACATGAAAGTAGGTTGATATTCCTTACTAAAAATGGAAGAGAATCCAAGGATGGATTCATCAACAAGTTGATCATTTTCATAGCCTAGGAGGTATAATAATAGGGAGATGATACGTTTAGTGGCTTCAGGGAACATAGAAGATGAATAAGGTGGGTTTCTCTTGGGTAATTCAACATCTTCTAGTAGAAAAAGTTCAAAGATAAGGGCTCTCTGTGGTAATGTGACTTTGTTGTAAAGGTCCATGAGAGCTGCTGGTGAGAAATAGCTGAGGGAGTTAGATGAAGGTATCATTAGCATTTGTTTTATACTCTAAGCAATAATGGTGATCAAGATTTTTCCATCCTGAGTCATCAATGTTCTTTGCACAGGATCATACCTAGCTTGAAACCAAGTGATATTGTTGAAAATAATACTGAGAGGGGGGGTGAATCAATATTATCAAATTCTTTTTCAATTTATTCAACCATTTGCAGATCTGACTAATGAAACTTTCAGACTTATAATTTAATTTATTCTTCAAATGTTGATCATTAATCTATGTGTCAGAACCATATAACAATAAACAGGAACAAGAAAAATAGAGCAGACAGCCACACCAAAGAACACCAGATATAAGGTGGAAACCCAATGTGGGTGAAAACCACCTGCTACAATATGTCTCTATCTTCTTTCAATTAGAAACTTCTTTTACAATGATTCTGTACTGGTGCAGTCTTATACCAGCATGCAGGCTTCAACCTGCAGAAGGCTACAACCTTCTCTCTTCTTCCAGGGACCACGTTTCATAAATTTTCAAACTGGATCCATGAATATCAATCAATAAAGAATATCTGCAATAATCAATCACCTTTGTACAACCCAATATAGAATCAACCAAACACTTCTTTGAATGCTGTAACCAGAAAGCAGTAACACTAACCAGACACCAATTCAGAACCTTGAACACTGCAGTAACAAACCGAAGCAGCTAAAACATATTTTAAGAAAAGTCCGCAACTTCACCAATAGAAACTTGCGGATGTTCGCAGTTCCTTCGTGTCAAATCTGCGCACCTTCGCACCTTCGCTGTGTCTGATTTGTGCACCTCTGCAACTAATCCATGTCTGGCCTGCGCACCTCCACACCTGCTCCGTGTCTGGATTGAGTACCTCCGCACCTGCTCTGTGTCTGGACTGCGGACCTGTGGGTATAGATAATTTATCATACTTCAGATATCCCCAGACAGTCAGATTTACAGATCTGATCCTACGCCAAAGAGATCTCAACCCATCAGAAGATTGGACTTGTAATACTTAGGGTTTCTCCTTAATTGAGGTCCAGCTATATCTCACCAACCGATCACCATTTTTTAGATCTTTATTTCTTAAGATATTCAACAACTCTGTGCCTAGCCAAATGATCTCCTTTCCTTTTTATAAGCTAGGCCTTACTCAAACCATGGATAAAAACTATAGGAATCCAATACTAGGGACCCAAAACCTGGGTTCAATACTTTTAGATGTAAAACCACAGACCAAAACCATAGGATCAAAAACGTCGGACTAAATACCATGGACCAACCATAAGATTTCCCACGTGTGCCCGTTTTTCTCTGCATGAAAGTCCGTGCACATTAGGTTCGCACCTTTTGTTCAGAACACCTACAAACATGTCCACGCCTTTTCGATGGTGCACATGCGAAACCAGACGAGGACCACGGATTTGTGTACAGGAACCTGCGGATATCTTATTTTCTTCATTCTTTGAGTGCCGGAACTTGTGATCTGCTATTTGAGAGAGTTTCCATCAAGGACAACACCTGTGCCATAGAACTAATCCTATGTCATAATGCCAACACAAATCAAGGAAATGATGAGTTTTGGGAAAGGAGAACAAGGGCAAAAGTGTCTCCCAGAAACGAATGGGATCTTCTTTATCTGTATATTTATGCTTTAGCCACAAATGCAATTCGTGGAAATCAAATTCACATTCACAGTCCGTGAATTTGAACATGGAGTCTACAAGGGGAAGGTGATCCAAGTCAAGTAAGGCTATAGATGGATTCCATTCTTTGACAATTTTCTGTGTTTTAATTTTGGGAGCCATCTTGCTACAAGGGGGTATGTAACAGCCCCGAAATAAAAACATGTAATTAATTAGATTATTCATACGATTTATAATCAACATGTAGTTTATCAACTAATTAACATTAAATTTTAGGAATATACGAGTAGAGACAACTTACCTGGGGAACGCTAGTTGAATTCTTTTGCTAACTGCAACAAAGTCTTGGGGACGACTCTCCACCCAACCGTAGGCTCAGTTGCACAAAATCTTGCTACAACTGGCCACCCCCGAGCCCTCAATCAACGTACTACTGACAGGGAACCTTTGTCTCATAACACTATTCTCCCAAGAGAATGGATGATGGAATCATGGAATGATGAATGCCTCTCATCTTCCTCACCATCTATTAAACAGAGCAAACATTGGAAGGGGAACCACATGCACACACTCCAGGTAAATTCATCTGAGGTAAATTCCCCTCCTCGATCTGATCTGAGCCATTTTATTCTGCGATCTAATTCGTTTTCAACCAAAGCTTTGAATGACTTGAACTTTTCGAAGGCTTCATCTTTATACTTCATGAGTCTTATCCAAAACATCCTTGAAAAGTCGTCAATGAACAATATGAAATACTCTTCTCCTCGAGGTGATCGTTTCCTAGTTGGACCATATATATCAGTGTGAACAAGTTCAAGTGGCCTGCTAGTTGATCCTTCCTTATTAGGGAAATTAGTTCTGGTTTGCTTACCAAATTGGCATGATTTGCATATTGCATTATCTGGAATTCTAATGTCAGGAAGATCATGAATTGCCTGATATTTGCATGCTTTACTAATCTAAGAGAAGCTAAGATACCCCAGTCTTCTGTGCATAGCCAGTGTTCATCATTCTTGCTTAAATATCATTGTTGTTGTCCTTCTTTGAATATGTATAAATTATTTGGAGTTCTTATTCCTTTGATCATTGTTTTTCCTGTATCAAGCTCACGAACAAAACATCCATTTGATCGAAATATTACCTCAGTTCCTTGATCACACATTTGACTGACACTTAATAGATTATGCTTTAAGCCATCAACATACATAACATTTCCAGCTTTGACCTTCTCTTTCAAACGAACAAAACCTTTACCTTTTATGAATGATGGGGTGTCATTTCCAAATGAGACCTTCTTTTCCCTTTCTAAGGCACTATATGACTGAAGTTTTTCTTTATCACCTGTCATATGTTTCGAGCATCCACTGTCAATGTACCATTGATTATCCTGTCCTTCTGTATATAAGGCTATCCCACATATTTCTGGTTGTGGCTCTTTCTTTCTCCATGTTTTGGGAGTCATTGAAGTTTTCTCTTTCTGAGTTATTTGCTGAAACCTACTGCTACATTCAGAATCTTCATGACCGAATTTGTTACAAATAGAACATTCTATTTCATTTTCAAGAGCAGAAAAATGATTGTAGGTTCTTTTCATGATCCCAGTCATACTCCTTTGTTTTTGAGCTTCCCTAGTCATGATGGTCTTGTAGGCAACACATTGAGCAGCTTTATGACCAAAGTTATGTCAAGAGAAACATTGGCCATTGAATAAATTCCTGTGATTATCAAGTCTACCAACCATATGATTGTAGTTTCCATCCATTCTTGAGCCAAATTGAGAATGCTCTACCTGTGGCCGGTTGAAGCTTTTGTTCATTCTTGAAGTAGATTGCCCTCGATTTACTTGATAATATTTGATCATTCTTGAAGAAAATGGTCCTTGATTTACCTGGTGATCTGCATTATGCTTTTGCTTTCAATTGTCAATTTGTTCATTTCAACTTGCTGCATCAAGATAACTTTTGAAGGTGGATGACTTCTGCGCTTGAGATGCTTCTTCGGAATATCCGAGACCTATCTTGATTAGAGGAGAACGCTGTACTTTGATAATATCATCTAAAGTTTCAGATCCTTTAGCAAACCTGAGATTAAGGGCTTTTGTTTTCTCAATTTCTTTTCTAAGTCCCACAATTTCACATTCTAACTCTTCATTGTGTTTATCCTTTTCAAAAAGTTGGTATGTTAGAGTATCTATAATCATATTCTTTTATTCTAAACAAACTTTAAGTTTAGAAATTTCTTCATATAGACCTTCTTCATTTATAGCATCCAAGAAATCATCATCTTCAAAAGCCATCAAAAGTGTATCATTATTACCTTGTTCATCTTCATCACCGTTTGACAATCCATCACTGTCTTCATGCATGTAATAACTCTTGTTATTCTGTTTTCTGTTCCATCTAACAGGTTCCTTACTTTTGTCTAGTTTATGTTTATGAGGACATTTTGCAACATAATGACCGACTCTTCCACAAGCAAAGCATTTGAAAGACAGCTTACCTCTGAATCTACCAGTTCCCCATTGAAGGTTCTTGATAAAATTTGATTCTTCCTCTTCTTCTCACATATGTCCTGACTCATAGTAATCTCCTTTTCCTGAAGCCTTGAATGCAACTTCTCTCCTATCTGATGGTCCTCCTTGTCTCATTTCGTAAGCAGTTAGAATTCCATGCAGCTGTGACATGGTAAGGTTCTGAAGATTCTGTTTTTCTTCTATGACAGAAACTTTTGAATCAAACTTGGGAGACAAAGATCTTAGAACCTTTTCAACCACAATAACTACTTTTATCTCTTCACCCAAGTTTTTCATACAATTTACAATCTCATCTATACATAGGAAGTAGCTAGCCACACTTTCATCACTATGCATTCTGAGACTTTCATATTGAGATCTAAGAGTTTGTAATTTTGCTCGTTTTACCTGTTCATCTCCTTCATAGCTCAGAACGATCTTGTCCCATATTTCTTTTGCGCTTTTGAGCTGCATAACCTTGATGAATTCTGATTGAGATAGACTTCCTAATAGAGTATTGAAAACTTTTGCATTTGTTTCATATTGCTTCTTACGAACTGCATATGTAGGAGTTGCTGATGGAAATGTGTATCCTGTTTACACAATATCCCAAACTTCTGTACCAAGAGACTAAAGATAGGCAGCGATTCTTACCTTCCAATAGACGAAGTTGCTCCCATCAAAAATCGGTGGACTCATAGATGCTTCCTTTTTGTAGTAGCTCATGATGATAGATTTTCCTTCAAGCGATCAAGCTTTTCCTGAAGGACCTACTCTGATACCAATTGTTGAAAATAATATTGAGAGGGGGGTGAATCAGTATTATCAAATTCTTTTTCAATTTATACAACCTTGCAGATCTGACTAATGAAACTTTCAGACTTATAATTTAATTTATTCTTCAAATGTTGATCATTAATCTGTGTGTCAGAACCATATAACAATAAACAGGAACAAGAAAAATAGAGCAGACAGTCACACCAAAGAACACCAGATATAAGGTGGAAACCCAATGTGGGTGAAAACCACTTGCTGCAATATGTCTCTATCTTCTTTCAATTAGAAACTTCTTTTACAATGTTTCTGTACTGGTGCAGTCTTATACTAGCATGCATGATTCAACCTGGAGAAGGCTACATCATTCTCTCTTCTTCTAGTGACCACGTTTCATAAATTTTCAAACTGGATCCATGAATATCAATCAATAAAGAATATCTGCAATAATCAATCACCTTTGTACAACCCAATATAGAATCAACCAAACACTTCTCAGAATGCTGTAACCAGAAAGCAGTAACACTAACCAGACACCAATTCAGAACCCTGAACGCTGCAGTAATAGACCAAAGTAGCTAAAACATATTTTAAGAAAAGTACGCAACTTCACCAATAGAAACCTGCGGATGTCTGCAGTTCCTCCGTGTCAAATCTACACACCTCCGCACCTTCGCTGTGTCTGATCTGCGCACCTCCGCACCTGCTCCGTGTTTGGCCTGCGCACCTCCACACCTGCTCCGTGTCTAGACTGCGCACCTCCGCACCTGCTCTGTGTCTGGACTGCGGACCTGTGGGTATAGATAATTTCTCAGACTCCAAATATCCCCAGAATTTCAGATTTATAGATCTGATCTTGTGCCAAAGAGATCTCGACCCATCAGAAGATTCGACTTGTAATACTTAGGGTTTCTCCTTAATTGAGGTCCAACTATATCTCACCAACTGATCACCGTTTTTCAGATCTTTATTTCTTAAGATATTCAACTACTCTGTGCCCAGCCAAATGATCTCCTTTCCTTTTTATAGGTTAGGCTTTACTCAAACCATGGACCAAAACCATAGGAATCCAATACTAGGGACCCAAAACCTGGGTTCAATACTTTTAGATGTAAAACCATGGACCAAAACCATAGGATCAAAAACGTTGGACTAAATACCATGGACCAACCATAAGATTTCCCACATGCGCGCATTTTTCTCTGCATGAAAGTCCGTGCACATTAGCTTTGCACCTTTTGTTCGGAACACCTGCGAACATGTCCGCATCTTTTCGACGGCACACCTGCAGAACTAGCCGAGGACCGCAACTTCATGTACAGGAACATATGGATATCTTATTTTCTTCATTCTTTGAGTGCCAGAACTTGTGATCTGTTATTTGAGAGAGTTGCAATCAAGGACAACACTTGTGCCATAGAACCAATCCTATGTCATAATGCCAACACAAATCAAGGAAGTGATGAGTTTTGGGAAATGAGAACAAGGGCAAAAGTGTCTCCCAGAAACGAATGGGATATTCTTTATCTATATATTTCTGCTTTAGCCACAAATGCGATTCGTGGAAATCGAATTCGCATTCATAGTCCATGAATTTGAACAGGGAGTCTACAAGGGGAAGGTGATCCAAGTCAAGTAAGGCTATAGATGGATTCCATTTTTTGACAATTTTCTGTGTTTTAATTTTGGGAGCCATCTTGCTACAAGGGGGTATGTAACAACCCCGAAATAAAAACATGTAATTAATTAGATTAATCATATGATTTATAATCAACATGTAATTTATCAACTAATTAACATTAAATTTCAGGAATATACAAGTAGAGACATCTTACCTGGGGAACGCTAGTTGAATTCTTCTACTAACTGCAACAAAGTATTGGGGACGACTCTCCACCAAACCATAGGCTCAGTTGCACAAAAGCTTGCTACAACTGGCCACCCTCGAGCCCTCAATCAACGTACTACTGACAGGGATCCTTTGTCTCATAACACTATTCTCCCAAGGGAATGGATGATGGAATCATGGAATGATGAATGCCTCTCATATTCCTCATCATCTATTAAATAGAGCAAACATTGGAAGGGGAACCACATGCACACACTCCAGGTAAATTCATCTGAGGTAAATTCCCCTCCTCGATCAGATCTGAGCCATTTGATTCTGCGATCTGATTCGTTTTCAACCAAAACTTTGAATGACTTGAACTTTTCGAAGGCTTCATCTTTATACTTCATGAGTCCTATCCAACACATCCTTGAAAATTCGTCAATGAACAATATGAAATACTCTTCTCCTCGAGGTGACCTTTTCCTAGTTGGACCACATATATCAGTGTGAACAAGTTCAAGTGGCCTGCTAGCTAATCCTTCCTTCTTAGGGAAATTAGTTCTAGTTTTCTTTCCAAATTGGCATGATTTGCATATTGTATTATCTAGAATTCTAATGTCAGGAAGATCATGAACTGCCTGGTATTTGCATGCTTTCCTAATCTGAGAGAAGCTAAGATGCCCCAGCCTTCTGTGCATAGCCAATGTTCATCATTCTTGCTTAAATAGCATTGTTGTTGTCCTTCTTTGAATATGTATAAATTATTTGGAGTTCTTATTCCTTTGATCATTGTTTTTCCTGTATCAAGCTCACGAAAAAAACATCCATTTGATTGAAATATTACCTCAGTTCCTTGATCACACATTTGACTGACACTTAATAGATTATGCTTTAAGCCATCAACATACATAACATTTCCAGCTTTGACCTTCTCTTTCAAACGAACAAAACCTTTAACTTTTATGAATGATGGGGTGTCATTTCCAAATGAGACCTTCTTTTCCCTTTCTAAGGCACTATATGACTGACGTTTTTCTTTATCACCTGTCATATGTTTCGAGCATCCACTGTCAATGTACCATTTGTTATCCTGTCCTTCTGCATATAAGGCTATCCCACATATTTCTGGTTGTGGCTCTTTCTTTCTCCATGTTTTGGGAGTCAATGAAGTTTTCTCTTTCTGAGTTATTTGCTAAAACCTACTGCTGCATTCAGAATCTTCATGACCGAAGTTGTTACAAATAGAACATTCTATTTCATTTTCAAGAGCAGAAAAATGATTGTAGGTTCTTTTCATGATCCCAGTCATACTCCTTTGTTTTTGAGCTTCCCTAGTCATGATGGTCTTGTAGGCAACACATTGAGCAGCTTTATGACCAAAGTTATGACAAAAGAAACATTGGCCATTGAAGAAATTCCTGTGATTATCAAATCTACCAACCATATGATTGTAGTTTCCATCCATTCTTGAGCCAAATTGAGAATGATTTACTTGTGGCCGGTTGAAGCTTTTGTTCATTCTTGAACTAGATTGCCCTCAATTTACTTGATAATCTTTGATCATTCTTGAAGCAAATGGTCCCTAATTTACCTGGTGATCTACATTATGCTTTTGCTGTCGATTGTCAATTTGTTCATTTCTCCTTGCTGCATCAAGATAACTTTTGGAGGTGGATGACTTCTGCGCTTGAGATGCTTCTTTGGAATATCCGAGACCTGTCTTGATTAGAGGAGAACATTGTACTTTGATAATCTCATCTAAAGTTTTAGATCCTTTAGAAAATATGAGATTAAGGGCTTTTGTTTTCTCAATTTCTTTTCTAAGCCCCACAATTTCACATTCTAACTCTTCATTGTGTTTATCCTTTTCAAAAAGTTGGTATGTTAGAGTATCTATAATCATATTCTTTTCTTCTAAACAAACTTTAAGTTTAGAAATTTCTTCATATAGACCTTCTTCATTTATAGCATCCAAGAAATCATCATCTTCAAAAGCCATCAAAAGTCTGTCATTATTACCTTGTTCATCTTCATCATTATTTGACAATCCATCACTGTCTTCATGCGTGTAATAGCTCTTGTTATTCTGTTTTCTGTTCCATCTAATAGGTTCCTTACTTTTGTCTAGTTTATCTTTATGAGGACATTTTGCAGCATAATGACCGACTCTTCCACAAGCAAATCATTTGAAAGACATCTTACCTCTGAATCTACTAGTTCCCCGTTGAAGCTTCTTGACAAAATTTGATTCTTACTCTTCTTCTCACATATGTCCTGACTCATAGTAATCTCCTTTTCCTGAAGCCTTGAATGTAGCTTCTCTCCTATCTGATGGTCCTCCTTGTCTCATTTCGTAATCAGTTAGAATTCCGTGCAGCTGTGACATGGTAAGGTTATGAAGATTCTGCTTTTCTTCTATGGCAGAAACTTTTGTATCAAACTTGAGAGACAAAGATCTTAGAACCTTTTCAACCACAATAACTTCTTTTATTTCTTCACCCAAGTTTTTCATACAATTTACGATCTCATCTATATGTAGGAAGTAGCTAGCCACACTTTCATCATTATGCATTCTGAGACTTTCATATTGAATTCTAAGAGTTTGAAATTTTGCTCGTTTTACCTGTTCATCTCCTTCATAGCTCAGAACGATCTTGTCCCATATTTCTTTTGCGCTTTTGAGCTGCATAACCTTGACGAATTCTGATTGAGATAGACTTCCTAATAGAGTATTGAAAACTTTTGCATTTGTTTCATATTGCTTCTTACCAACTGCATATGTAGGAGTTGCCGATGAAAATGTGTATCTTGTTTACACAATATCCCAAACTTCTGTACCAAGAGATTGAAGATAGGCAGTGATTCTTACCTTCCAATAGACGAAGTTGCTCCCATCAAAAATTGGTGGCCTGATAGATGCTTCCTCTTCATAGTAGCTAATGATGATAGATATTCCTTCAAGCGATCAAGCTTTTCCTGAAGGACCTGCTCTGATACCAATTTTTGAAAATAATACTGAGAGGGGGGTGAATCAGTATTATCAAATTCTTTTTCAATTTATACAACCATTTGCAGATCTGACTAATGAAACTTTCAGACTTATAATTTAATTTATTCTTCAAATGTTGATCATTAATCTGTGTGTCAGAACCATATAACAATAAACAGGAACAAGAAAAATAGAGCAAACAGTCACACCAAAGAACACCAGATATAAGTTGGAAACCTAATGTGGGTGAAAACCACTAGCTGCAATATGTCTCTATCTTCTTTCAATTAGAAACTTCTTTTACAATGATTCTGTACTGGTGCAGTCTTATACCAGCACGCAGGCTTCAACCTGCAGAAGGCTACAACCTTCTCTCTTCTTCCAGGGACCACGTTTCATAAATTTTCAAACTAGATCCATGAATATCAATCAATAAAGAATATCTACAATAATCAATCACCTTTGTACAACCCAATATAGAATCAACCAAACACTTCTCAGAATGCTGTAACCAGAAAGCAGCAACACTAACCAGACACCAATTCAGAACCTTGAACACTGCAGTAATAGACCAAAGTAGCTAAAACATATTTTAAGAAAAGTATGCAACTTCACCAATAGAAACCTGCAGATATCCGTAGTTCCTCCGTGTCAATTCTACGCACCTCTGCACCTTCACTGTGTTTGATCTGCGCACCTCTGCACCTGCTCCGTGTCTGGCCTGCGCACCTCCGCACCTGCTCCGTGTCTGGACTGCGCACCTTTGCACCTGCTCCGTGTCTGGACTGCGGACCTATGGGTATAGATAATTTCTCATACTTCAGATATCCCCAGACTGTCAGATTTACAGATCTGATCCTACGCCAAAGAGATCTTGAGCCATAAGAAGATTCGACTTGTAATACTTAGGGTTTCTCCTTAATTGAGGTCCAACTATATCTCACCAACTGATCACCATTTTTCAGATCTTTATTTCTTAAGATATTCAACAACTCTGTGCCCAACAAAATGATCTCCTTTCCTTTTTATAGGCTAGGCCTTACTCAAACCATGGATCAAAACCATAGGAATCCAATACTAGGGACCCAAAACCTGGGTTCAATACTTTTAGATGTAAAACCAAGGACCAAAACCATAGGATCAAAAACGTCGGACTAAATACCATGGACCAACCATAAGATTTCCCACGTGCACACGTTTTTCTCTGCATGAAAGTCCATGCACATTAGGTTTGCACTTTTTGTTCGAAATACCTGTGAACATGTCTGCATCTTTTCGATGGCGCACCTGCGGAACCAGCCGAGACCTGCAGCTTTGTGTACAGGAACCTTCGAATATCTTATTTTCTTCATTCTTTGAGTGCCGGAAATTGTGATCTGTTATTTGAGAGAGTTCCCATCAAGGACAACACCTGTGCCATAGAACCAATCCTGTGTCATAATGCCAACACAAATCAAGGAAATGATGAGTTTTGGGAAAGGAGAACAAGGGAAAAAGTGTCTCCTAGAAACGAATGGGATCTTCTTTATCTGTATATTTCTTCTTTAGCCACAAATGCAATTCGTGGAAATCGCATTCACATTCATAGTCCGTGAATTTGAACAAGGAGTCTACAAGGGGAAGGTGTTCCAAGTCAAGTAAGGCTATAGATGGATTCCATTCTTCGACAATTTTTTGTGTTTTAATTTTGGGAGCCATCTTGCTACAAGGGGGTATGTAACAAACCCGAAATAAAAACATGTAATTAATTAGATTAATCATACGATTTATAATCAACATGTAATTTATCAACTAATTAACATTAAATTTCAAGAATATACGAGTAGAGACAACTTACCTGGGGAACACTAGTTGAATTCTTCTGCTAACTGCAAAAAAGTCTTGGGGATGACTCTCCACCCAACCGTAGGCTCAGTTGCACAAAATCTTGCTACAACTGGCCACCCCCGAGCCCTCAATCAACGTACTACTGACAAGGATCCTTTGTCTCATAACACTATTCTCCCAAGAGAATGGATGATGGAATCATGGAATGATGAATGCCTCTCATCTTCCTCACCATCTATTAAATAGAGCAAACATTGGAAGGGGAACCAAATGCACACACTCCATGTGTCCACATGCAACTTTATTGCTTTCTTGTTTTATTTCTTTTGTTTTTACTTTTTGATAGCTTTACTGATTTTTACCGATTTCTTGTTTATTTCTATTTCTATTTATTTAGAGCTTTAGTATTCGTTATTTATTATTTATTTTCTTCTATTTTAAAATTATATTATATTATTTATTATTATTATTATTATTTATTATTTATTATTAAGGGACATTACATACTCCCCCACTTTATGGAACTTCGTCCCGAAGTTAAGTTGAATTATTCAACATTTTATTTTGTTATTATTACTTCATGTTTGCCCTACACCCTCTACTGAACTAGTATAACCAGCAGGCATCAAAAGTTTTCACAACACCCGGGAAATCTCAAGGAATCTTTGCCCTTTTTCCCACTTTCGGAACAAGGCATAAGCCTCCCCAGTCTGTATCCTAGTCCAAGGTTGGCCCCAAGGCTCGCACCTGACTCAGACCTCATTTGCCCCAAGGCAGGCATCCGGTACGGTACTCAGTGACTCCAGGCATCTCACAAGGTTGGCCCAATCCCTCCACAACTCACTAAGGCGCACAACCACAGGCATTAAAGTCACCCCCACTAGACTTCAGCATCCCAATCCAATAACGGGCACCTAGCCTAGAACATAAGGCACTTGGCCTCCTCAAGATGGTCCCATAGCCCTTCAAGAGCTATCCGTCAAGAGCTACACAAGACAAAGGAACCACTGGCATATATGTTGATTGAGTTTGTCCCCAGCCCATATGGTGTTACTTATTCTCCCTCTTGCATATGGGCTCACACGAGATCATCAAATAAACTGGCCCTCTCGGCCCATTTGTGGAGTCCTGTCAATGATCACACTTCAACATGCAACCAATGCATTAGCTATACCATCATAGTATCATAGAAAATAATCCACATGCCAGGTCTTGCATGTCATCATGTAACATTCATCATTGTTAATCACAACATTATGAATAGTAACGAACTGCATGCTCATGCATGTCATAAATTTGTACGCAACTATCACATGCTTCATCTCATGAAATACCATCATAAGTTATAACATCAACATATTTGCATCAAAGACATATCATGACTTCACATAATAAATGAACCACATGTCAATAAACCTCTTATTATAGCATCATAATGCCTATGCCACATTATGCATATCATATCCATCATGAGTATTCAACATTAAATACCTATCATCACGTAGTAAATGAATATGTCAATATATCTTGACATAACATCATAATGCTTATGCATATCATCATCATCATAAGGATACATCATCACTATTGTAACAGCTATATAAATATGAACCACATGTGCATGATCACCCTCATACCATCATATCATGAAACATCATCAATATGAGAAACATCTCAATACTTATCAAATATAGAATAATACTCTATAAGCATTCTTATCATGATTCCTCAGAAAAATCAATTTCTTTTACTTTACAAACGTTCAACTATGAACTAAGATTATTCAACATCGATCTAGGATCTATGTTATCTCATCAGTGTTATTAGTAATATCTTTTCATCAAGATACCAATTACTTTTTCAATAATCATTTCCACTTCTTTCAACTAGGAAGTTGACCATTTACACCATAGGTATAATCATCTAAGTACATCATTAAATTTCACATGAGTCTCATCATCTTGAGTCTTAATCTCTCGTCATATATTCTTCCTTCCCCAAGGAAATTATGGTGAAATTCATTGTTAAGATATTACTAGTTATACCACTCATTTTTTTAGATCATCTATCTCAAAATTAAAATCCCTTAGTTTTACCTCCATTTACCCTTTGGCTTACCGATTCCAATACCGCTATAGGCAATTGCATATAACCACTAGGTCATCATGATTTAATTTTATATCATGCTTAATTTACTTGCATGAGGGTTTGTTGATCCACGTTGACTTATACATACATCACTTAACAATTATCAAAAATATTTTCTTATCTCGTCAAGTTCCTGTCTCAATACCACTTGATTGCTTTATTGTAAATTCACCCTTCTTCAAGTTGGAAAAGAGATCCTTGCTCATTAAATAGTATCTTTATTTTAGATTTTGAAACAGTTGGAAACACTACTACCATCATTGTCCATGAAAAATTTAAATTTGTGGTGTTCTGTGGAAACAACCTCTTTTAATGCTATGGGAACAAAACTTGATAAGTTTCTCTATGTGAAGTCCTACTTATGAAACAATGAGTGCAAATAAGTCAAGTACAACCTTTATTAATTGACTCTCACTTCTTTTGTTGATATGTACACAATGCTTCTTAAGGTATCCTTATAAAATTTCTAGCAACATTCCTTCCTATACTACAACTATTATTATTATTATTATTATTATTTACCATTTAAATCTTTAAACATCTTCCTCGTTTATCATCACTGGTCATTATGAAAATTCTCAGCTTCATATCTTCACACTTTTAAACTATGTAGATCATCACTATGACCATTACCAATCATGTTTCTTGGTCCACTCATCAATATTGTTAAAATAACTTTATTCTTGATAGAACATCCCTTCATTTCCTCCTACCAGATATTCATAGATATATTTTTATTTTTCTCCTAGTCTACTAGCTTCAAAAATGGAAACTTCTTCACTTCATTCTATTTTATTAAATTGACTTTAATTTCTCACCTCCAATCATTGTGGTTTCTTTTCCTCCTCTCTGAAAAGCATAGCATTGATACACTTTGGAAATGTTGTTACTATTCCCCAACTTACAAATATATTAAGATGGCTACCAAATGTAATCTGCTTATCATTTCTTGTTTTAAGACATCAACATAATACAATTGCCTGATCATACATCTTGTTATCCATAATTCATGCATATAGTTAGTCACCTATGGAAAACTTTACAATGTGGCTCTCCCCTTATAGGGAAAAACTATTATAGATGTTGTAATGCACACAACTTATCTCCTCCAATTGATCAATTTTTCTATGTCCTCATACCTTCCAGTTTCCTTCAAAATGACCTTCATTATTACCATGATTATTCAACTTCATTAGTTTATTGCCAATATTTTCTTCTTTATGTGCATCATCCTTAGATAGACCTTATAGTGATACCTTTAGAGTACCAAGTTATGATTATACTAAACACTTCCATTATGTTCTAAAATAGGTTGCCTCTTCTTATTGATTTCTTACCCTTGTTGTGACACTTCCTCTCAACCACCTTAAGTATCTATCTAGCACCCTTTTTTTTTACCGATAACGGTATTGAATGAAGTAGCCACCATTAGGGTTTAATGACAATTAAATTATTTTGATCTTTTCGCACAACATTTTGGGTTTATTCTTTAGAAAATTGCATAGCTTAGCAGAATAGAGAATAGCTCTGATGACATACTTTATTTGTTCTTCGCTCACAATATTTGGGATTTATTTTTTTTGGAGGAGAATAACTCTATTCAATAGGGAAAACTATGTTCTGGACGCAACCATGTTTTTATTTCGGGGTTGTTACAGGGGGGGGGGGGGTATGAAAACTGATTTAACTGAAAGACGTATGACAGGGGAAAATATACACAGAGCGAATAAGGCTTTTGGCGATATGGATGGAGCGACTAAGGCTGTCGGCAATATGGATGGAAGTAGAAAAGTGGTGAAGGGTAGAGCCATGGGCTATTTATAAGTAAAATTGAGCTTAATTTGCCATTTAAATCTAACCGTAGGCAATTTATTACAAAGGAGAGGGATCAATGTCTAATGGGAGGGTAAATGATTAAATGAGGCTAGCAACGGGATAGGAGCATATAATGAAATGGTTTTGTGACGTGGTGGCTTGTGAGTGGGTGAGAGATAATGGATTTATGATGTAGCGGCTTCCGTACGGAGAAGGGGATAATGGGCAGATGATATGGCATGAGATTGAGATCAACCGTTGGATGGGAGGAAACCGTCAGTGGGATTTTGGGGGGGTGGTGAGGTGGTTTACGATTTCGGGCTTTGGGGGCCTGAAATGCTACAAGAGTGACATGTAGCAAAAAAGGCGGCCATTAAAACAACTTTTCAGACACACCCAACCCCCCCCCCACCCCGCCCCCCCCACCCCACCCCCCCCTCGGTCTCGTTAACAGGAAACGGTTGAAGGGGGGCCGAAATGATTCCTCTGTTGTTGATCCGGGCGGAGTGAATTATGTTTGTTGAAAAGTGCTCAGTGGTTATTTGGCGCTTGTTATCACTCAGATGTTTTCCTTAGAATTTGTCAAAAAAGGAATAATCCGAGGTAACCACAAACCTAATCTTTTAGACTCAGGTTCTAGCCAACCTAAGTCCAGAGAGGGCTCTTTCTTTATAATTTAACTTTGTTTTGAATAAGATTTTAGGCTAGTCCTTAGCGTTCAAGATTGTTTTGTTTTGATTGGGTGGTGGAATTAAGAAAGAAGATGGCCAGAGAAAGTATTTAGGCCATTGTTCTATGGAGTCAATCAAGAAAGGCTTAACTGGATATGATCTATCACTAAGGTAAGAGTCCACAGGGCAGGCTAGCATAACAAAAGCAAATCTGCTGGTTTAAATGGATGGAGTAGTCCTAACCAGGGCCAAGGGAAATGAAGAATCCTTAACCGGGATTAAGATGACGAAAGGAAGGATGATCAAGAGTAGAGGGCAATGAAGAATCCTTTACTATGGACCAAAGGGGGGGGTAAACTATGGAAGTGAGGGAGCAATTAAGAATTCCCAGACCAAGGCAGTTTAGTAGAAAACATATAGAAAGTAAACAGTAAAAATAGAGAGCATTTAAGCTAATTTTGAGATATCATTCCTTGTTTACTTTATAGATTTATAAGAAACACATATGAATTTTCATAACATGAAAAAAATACAATATTTAAACACAAAGAGATAATACTTATTTGTTCCAAATGTGCACAAGAATCTAGTGAAATGTCCTTAGCTTTATTTCATTTCCAGCACAACCAATCCAGTCTTGAGTACAATACCTCCTTGGCTAAAAAATAAAATTTCTCCAGAAATGTATTTTAATCCACCCTAATTACTTCAATTTGTGAAGTATTTATACAAAAATTGATGCAAAATATCTCATAACCATATGATAATTATTGTAGGAAACAAAATATATCTTCAACATGAAGATAGAGACAGATGGAGAACTGTTTTCTTGTTGTTCTTTTTATTGTGACTATGTTGGCTGTTGTAACTTAGATTAGGCTCTTGCAGTTGCTTTGCAGTTATGTGCTGGAATCACTTTTTATCTTTTACCTACTGATACTCTTTACCTGTTCTGCTTTGATATTGTTTTACCTGTTTTACCTGACAACCATGTGTTACCATATAAATTTACTACAGTAACTTATAGTTTTGTCCACCATTCACTGTCAGGTAATTTCATCCTTATAATTTTTCTGTAAACTTCATCAGCTTCTGTGTACTTGGAAAAATTTGGTTTGCTTGTGAACAAGTGCTTAAATTTATGTTCTATGTAGAATAGATTCTCAAGGCCATCATAAAGCACCTTTCCAATGGGCAAAGATTTTGCCCCTAAAGTACTAGCTTAGCTTTTGGCCAGCTTGTTTAACTTTTCATTGTAATCTTCCTGGGTCATCAGTTTGTCATGTATTACCATAGGACTGGGAAATCCTTTTTCTCTTAATGTGCCATATTTTAGCATGAAGCTATCAATCTCTGCTTGGATGTTTTGAAATCTTTTCTCCAAATTTAGCATTAAGTTTCTTTTAGTGAAAACCTTTTTGATTTCTATGATTGTTGCCATTCTATCCTCTATTTCCAATTCATCAAGCTGATATCTGTTTTTGTTGTTCAAAAAGGTGATCAACTGATTGGCTTCTTTAGGTTTATTTCTCAACTCTTCCACTGTCTTGTGGATTTCCTCTGTAGCCATTTTGACTAATTCTGTTTGCTCAAAAATAATCTGAATAGAAGGCCAAACATCATTGATGGAATGAATGAGGCTCAAAGAATTTCTTTCATATCTCTTAATGACTTTTGTATTGTTAAGTCCTTCTCAAGGGTTTTTATCCTTTCAACCATCCTTTGGTTCTTTTGAGCTTCTTCCTTCTACTATATTTGTGCAAGTTTACAATTGGTCTCTAAACTTGTCACTTGCTCTCTGAGTTTCTTGAGCTCAGTGGCTTGGATACTCATTTCTTCCATGGCCTTGATCAATTCTGCAGTTTTCTCTATTGGTGTCTCTATGCTTGTTGATGTACCTATACCCGTTGAAGTACCCGTTACTTGGTGCTAAAGCAGTAGCCAAGGTGGAAGGTACTACTGTGGAAACTATAGGTATGACAGTCTGAGGAGCGGTGGCCAACTCACTCTATTTGGACTGTATCAATTTATCCAATTCTTTCTCAGTTTCCTTCAATTGGTCATTCAACTGAAGGACTAGGTCCATAAGCTCTTCCTCCTTCTGTGTTTCCAACACTTCAGCTATTTGAGGATGATGTAGAGGAGGAATTTTAAGCTGCTTCTTCAGTCCAACTATGTCATTGTTTTTCTTCTTTATCAGGTTCTCTGCTTCTTTGACATCCTTGGGATCATGTCCCAGTTCTATGACCAAGTCCTCTAAGGAATTTATTCTGGTGTCTTTGGCCTTTGAAGAGGAATTTTCCAACTGGAATTGTGCTGAGATGTTATTCAATGAATTCTGAAGTTGGTGGGCTGCTATGACCTTGCTGGTCAAGGTCGAATAGGCCATTTCACCAGTTTGCTTATGTAACTCTATTTGGTCAATAGGATGTATATCCTTTGCCAGAACTTCAAAATCTATTTTTGGTAATCTTCCATTGATTTAGGTTGTTGTATGGTTGGCTTGAGAAAACTCATTTGCATCTTACCTTCTTTTATATCAAAGGTTGACATTAGCCTTGTTTGGTATGTTGGAGCCATCTTCAGATACTATGCATAGCTTTGCACCTTTAACATTTCATTCCTTGCTTTGATTTCCTTGTATTTTTCTTTGATATCTAGGCTCTGTCTAGCAGGAGCACTGAAGGAGGATACTTCCACACTCTGTTGCCTTTCCAACATTTGAGCATGTGAGGTGGAAGGTTCTTGTGTACCTCCTGAAGGAGTGGTGTGCCTGCCTCCCGTCCTCTTTGCTCCTGAAGTCCCTGCTGTCTCTTCAGTGTATTCCTGCTCTAAATATGGAGTTAACCTTTGCCTCTTAGCATAGGTTTGGGCAATAGGCCTGCTAGAAGGAGTGGCCTCATCTATGTCCCTTTTGAGGTTCCTCTCCTCATTAAGAGGAGTGTGCAAAACAGGACGATTGCTCATGATTTGTTCAGGTTGAGCAAGTTCCTCTGAAATTTCAGGCTGTTCAGGTTCTTCTAGTTGTTCTGAAAGTTTTGGTTGCTTTGATGGCCCTACTTGATCTGAAGACTCTGGTTTCCCTGATGGTCCTACCTCTATTGTCTGCCCAATGTGTCCCTGGGATTGCCTCTGAGATTTAGACTCTCCTGACACCTGTACAAACGAATCCTCATCAAGTCTTTTGTCTAAATCTATCAATACATTATCAACAACAACCTTTGTGCTATCTCGATCTATCAAAGTGCCTTGCACCCATTCAGATTGATTAGCATATTGTTCAATTTCAGGGATTCCGTGGTGGAAGAAAGGAGATAGTTTATTCTTTTTTCTCCTATTACAAATGAATCTTAAGGGGTCATAGGTCCACATGAAACTTTGATTCAGTTTCAACCTTTGGAGGATTTCTTCTGCCTCCTTTCCTGCTTCCCTACTGTTACAAATAAATGGGCCCAACTGATCCTTTATCCTGAGTTGGGATTTATTCTTGGCTTTAATAAAGTGCACCTCATCTAAATTGATCATTTTCCTGTAGTACTCCAGAGCAAACAATCTTATGGGGAGGTATTTAGGCAATTTGTAAGGTGACAATTCACATCCATAGATTCAGATTTCAGTGTGGTTTTGGTACAAGTACCAATCCCCCACTTTGTACTGCTTTGACAACTGTAGGACCCTCCTGATGTCTGCACTGATTTTGGGTGGAGGGCTTCCTAGTAGCATGGTTGTCACAGGGTAAACAAAGAGGTATATAAAATCTGTATAGGAGTATTAAGAATCAAATTGAAGAATCAAAGAAGTCCAGAAGATTATTGATCTGGGGTTGCCACTGGTATCCAAATTTTGGAGGGAAATTGGAAATCTATTAGCTTGGTAATACAAGAATAAATGATACATAACTGAGGAATACTTAAACACTCTTTCATTTTCTAATCTCATGAATTGATCATGAATTTTGTCAGCAATAAACTTAGCATAATCAAACATGATGGTTGTTGGTTGGCTAGGAGAGTAGATAGACATGAAGGATATTATGATTTCATCAAAAAAATCACTTGTGGTGTAGCCTAGCACACTGGATATCGTATCTATGATGTCTTGGCCAAGGCTAGAGAATATAGTCCACAGATAAGGGGGGAAGTCCTTTAGGGTGTAATGTTCTTCTCTGATGAAAGTCTAAAACAATTGAGCCAATCTGATTGATGTGAGGGTAGGGTATCTATTTAGAATATCTCCAATGGAGAGAGGAGTCAAGCTTTGGCTTGGTTGCAATTGGAGCATTTCGTTAATGGATTCAACAGTGATAGTAAACAAAATAGACTGGTCCAGGGTTCTCACTACCCTTTGGGTAGGATCATAGTTCATGTGGCAGTAATGTACAATCTCTGGGAATATATGCACTATGGGGAACTGATACTTGGGTAAACCTGATTCCCAAAGTCCAATGGAGTTTGCTTGGTTCAAGTATTGGTCTCTGTATTTGCAGAACAGTTTCAAAGGGGATTTGGAGACAGAGGTGTCTTTAATCTGGAAATATTTGTCTGCAAGCGGGAGGTGGCCTAAATCCTTGTGAGGAGTCGTAATTGGCATGACATTTAGTGCAATTGGGGCATCCATCCTTGGTTCTTGTGAGTTCAAGGATCGGGGCGAAGGGTTTCAGGGAAATTGGGAAAAATTGGTCTGTTACGGAGTATTTTAGGACCACCAAGCAACGTAATTTTACTCAATTACTTAGCATTTAAAGCAATTTAGCTTAGGTTTGGCAAGAAAACAGGGTTTCTCAGTGGAAATGGGGTAAATACCTAGTTTCGGCTGTTTGAATGGAGTAATGGTGTTGTGCACTGTTTGCAGGAAGCACACGGGTCTTCAAGGTAGTCCAGAGTTCAACAGCTTCGAAAAGTTAACGGTTGGTAGTAAGTTGACAGTTGAACGTACTCTGTGCTTTGCATGGAAGTCAAAATGTTCTTTTCATGATAAAAAACACAAAAACTATAAGTTTTTTTGGTTTTATGTGTAAAGTCAATGACATTGGCGGGTACGTTGGGAAAATGATAGTTGGCGCCAACGGGGGATGTGATGTTTTGGCGTGTAGCGGAGGCGATAAGTGAAAACAGTAGGCAGAATCCATTGCATCGCTTTTTGGGATAAGTCGTTTTGGGGGGGTGGGGGGGAGGCCACCCGATTCCATTCATTGGGCACCACGTAGTGGCGGGTGAATAGTGAAACCGCTTAATTCGGGCGGTTAAAGGTCAGCTTTCGGAGGTCACCCAATATGAGTATAGATCATTGGATCTGAAGGGTTCAAATCGCATGGTGCTCGGGGGTGTGATTTGATCAGAGGTTTAATGGAGGCGCCTGACAGGGTTTTAATGAGCGGAAAGGTTAATTAAATGCGGATTAGGGAGGCTTAATGACGTCGGGGGCGATTTGATTGGCGGGGATAGATTTAATTAATCACTGATTGACTAATTACTCTTGTTATTTCGGCGGAGGGTTATGGTTCTTAATTAGTCACTGATCGACTAATTAATTCATTTAATCAGTTTATTAATAAGTTTATGTTTCAAACTTAGGAGACAGGATATTAACATAGGGGTTTTTAATAAAGTATATGGGAAAGGGTTAATTTTAGGATTTAATACATACAGTCAAAAGTTAATATGAAATGAAGGT
The DNA here is from genome assembly GCA_000404065.3 of Pinus taeda. Lineage (NCBI taxonomy): Eukaryota > Viridiplantae > Streptophyta > Pinopsida > Pinales > Pinaceae > Pinus > Pinus taeda. The sequence goes on from APFE030016879.1 coordinate 90,247, forward strand.
GACACAACGAAGTGCGCTAAGTATAATGTAGTTGAATTTTATTTAATTTTCACATAAAACATTATATCTTAGGCTAAAAGCGCATTTGTGGGTTTTTGTGAAAAAAGGATTTTGCTTCTGGGGATTACTTTTCCTAGGCAAATGGTGATTTCACCTTAGGAAAAAGGATTTTTTAGGGGAAAATGAATGAATTATGGGAGGGGTGAATGCTTATAAGGGGTCTTTTAGTACTTAGGACCTATAAGTTATTGGGCCGAGGGTCCGGTCCCTCCAGAAGTCAGAGAAATGCTCTGAGCCCCTTTAACTTAAGGTTTTAGGTAGTTTTGACTTTTCTTATTGGAAATTAGTAAACTTAAAGGTAAAATGAATGGGGAAATTAATCACTTGACTTTGTGTAAATGCTCAATTATCATCCATACTTTAGCAACTTGATGATGAAAGTAAATGATATGATCTTAACTAATTATTCATCACAATTTTGCAACCATTCAACTACTTACCCATCTACTCATCCTACCATTTTTTCTTTTCTTTATTAGGGTGCACTTAAGCTGGCAAACCCTTTATCAAAACTTTTCTTTTCTTTTTCAAGAGTAATCTATCTAAGTCTAACCTTATTACATCCAAGGGTTCGGATTAAACTGTTGAGCTCCTTTCATTTACTCTACCTATATACTTATCTACCAAGATTAAACAGTTTGGTCAGATGGATTGTAGCATAAACAACAAGTTGCACACAATCATTATTGTACAAAAGTAAAATAGCAGTGGCATTTGGACTTGCACACTTTCATGGTCTTTTCCTTTTTCTTGGGGTTCATTTTTCATCTTTTTTGGCATTTTTTATTCTTCTTGTCCTTTGATTTTTCTTTTAGGACATACCCTCTTTACATTTTTTAATTTTTTTGATTTTTTGAATATGGAAAACATTTACAGAAGGCAAAGATATGTACATATTACAGATTTCACCTCAAATATTTCTAAATTATGACACCTATTGGTATAGGAACATAACAACTCCGACTTGACGTTTTGTCACTTCTGTCCATACGCCAAAATCATGTGTTATGACTATTTGCAAGGTGATCAAGTTTATCACAATAATTAAACCCCGATTAAGGAATTTAAGCATTATTTTAACTAAACAACAAATTTCAAAGGCGTGTTTGAACTAGTAGCCTTAATTTTTATTTTCTAAGGCAAATATTCTTCTTTTTATTGTTTATCTAACATTTTATCATTTGCCTTCCTTTTTTAGAACAACTACCCTATCATTTTTTATGACATGGACCTGAAATGATAATAAATACTAACATTTTTTAATTTCAATTTTGTTTTTGGTCCATATGCTAACTTATAATTTTTCAATGGAATTTTGATTTATTTATTTATTTTTAACTAATGACTAACTTATCAAAAACAAAGATGTTACAATAGGGTTTTTAGCAATTTGCTTTCCCCGAGGAAAATCCTATTTGCATGTGTGTGATTTACTATTGCATGTATCAAATTAATGTCTTCAAAGCAGTAGAGTAGGTTTGTGTCTTGTGATTTTGATTAAAAATTCATGAGCAGTTGCAAATCTACATCATAATTTCTACACGGTATTAGAGTAGGATTCACATTAGAGCATAAATTTTGAAGTTGTTTCTGAGGAGGTTCGAATTTGGAGTTTAGTGTAGCAGGATCTCTTCAAAGCTGAGAGGGCAACCTTCAATAGAATAAGGCTAGAGTATGCCTTGGAAGGCACCTCTAATTTTTTCGCGTGGAAGGATCCCATGAAGGCAGTATTGGATGAAAATGGATTGCTAGAATACATCAAGACATATATTGCAAAAGCACCAGATTTTGATGCCCATAACTTTTCTTAGTAGAAGAAATATGTAGCCAAGGTGAGGAGAATAATATTGGAGGGAGTAGGGGATCACATTGTCTCAAATATCTACAGAAAAGAAACTCCAATCACAATGTGGAATGCATTGACATAATTGTTCGAGAATAATACTAACCACAACAAGTTGGTGCTCAAGGATAAACTTCGAAGTATCAAGATGTAAAAGAATGACACTATTCCGCAATATCTGAACAAGCTCACACAATGTCATGATGAACTTGGTGGGTCAGTGTTAATGTCCCTGAAGAAGACTTGGTAAGCCTATCCCTTCTAGGCCTTCCCAAGAGTTGGCATAGCTATTAAGATTCGGTGAATGGGAGGGAGAACCTACCGAATTGGGAGTGCTTATGGTCTGATTTGGTACATGAGGAGATAAGAAAAAATACCAGAGATGGGACTTCATCCAAGGGTGAGGATGAAGAAAAATTTACATTAGACGGAAAGGAAAAGAAGGGGAAAGGGATGAAATCTCAATCCAAATCAAAATCTAGTCAAGGATACAAGAAGAAAGATTTATGCAAAATTAAATTCTTCCATTGTCATGAATTTAGGCACTATGACACAAACTATCCACTCAAAAAGGCAAGCAAGAAGTCATCATCAGGATTTGAAGGTGAATCCTTGGCTTTGTAGTTTGAGCTTGACTTTACCCTCATTGCATGCATGGTCAACACAATGATGGGGAGCGTGTGGTACCTGGATTCAGGAGCATCTTTCCACATGACAGGGTGTAGATATTTTTTTAGTGACCTGGAGAAAAAATACTTACAGATGCACATCGAGATGGGGGGCGATGGAAGGTATAGTGCAACCGAGATTGGTACAGTCACCTTTCGAAGGGAGTTAGGCTCCCCCCTCAAGCTAAAAGATGTCATGTTTGTTCTAGGCTTAAAGAAAAATCTCATATTTGTTACAATTTTGGAAGACCGTGGTTATGATGTGATCTTTAGCAAAGGAAAGGAATTCCTGAGACACATATCCATGGGACAAGTGAAGCAGATCGGGGTTCATGTGAAGAACTTGTATAAGCTAGATGTGGAAGACTATGTTGCATTAAGCACAATGGCAGAGAAGGTGTAGAGTCATGATGTCAGTGAACTTTGGCATAGAAGACTTGTTCATTTGCATCGTGGCACCCTGAATATCATGCAACAAATAACCAGAGGCTTCCTAAAGGAGCACTTGAGCAACAATGTGTATGCAAAGGATGTACTTTCGGGAAGTACACAAAATCCATATTCCATTATGGGGACAGTAAAGCACATGCAGTCCTACAAAAGGATCCACTCTGATGTCTGTGGACCTTTCTCAATGACCTCCACTGCCAGGCACACATATTTTTTTATTGATGACTTGTGATAGAAGTGATGGATCTTCTTCATGCGAAAGAAAGATGAGAAATTCTCCAAGTTCATAGAATTCAAGGCACTGGTTGAGAAAGAAACTGAAAACAAGGTGAAACTCTCAGGAGAAATAATGGATGTGAGTATCTGTCGAATGAATTTAAAAATTTATGTGCAAAAGGAGGCATTCGACGAGAGTTGAAAACACCTGACAACCCAAAGAAAAATGGGGTGGATGAGAGAAAGATCCATAGCATTGTGGGAGAAACAATGACAATGTTGCATGAATAAGGCATACCTCTACATTTGTGGGCTATGGCATGCAACACAATAGTCTATTTGTAGAACCATAGCTCTCATCAGATTCTCGACATGAGTACACCAGAGGAGGCTTTCTCGGGGATAAAGTCGGATGTGTTGCACTTCATAATTTTTGGAGCCTCTGTTTACTGCCATATCTCCAAAGAATCAAGGAATAAGCTAGAGTTTATAACATAATTGGGGGTTACAAAAAAACTCCTGACAGTTACGATGTTTACTTGCCATCCCTCAGAATTACAATTTTGCAAAGGGATGTAAAATTTGATGAGGATAAAGCAATGTAATTCTCTCTTGAGAGGGAGATTTAGATACCATAAGAGGAGTTTTTAGCTCCAAAGGGGGAACATCAGGAAGTTATGGAGCAACCACAAATTGAGGAGAAAAGAGTGGAGACAACTACTCAAGCAGAACCATCCAGAGAAGGCAGAAAAAGAACCAGGGAAGTTGAGAGACTTGTGCAGGATGTGAAGGAGAATGTGGGTGCTCCTTCAAATCAACGTAGGCAGAGAAGGTCACCAGATTAGTACATTGGCTAGATGGATCTAATGTTTGAGCTTGTAGAGACTAAGCCATCCTCTTTCGAGGAAGCAGTAGAGAAACCTGTATGGGTTGATGCAATGGTGGAGGAATATGAGTCTATTGTAAATAGTGCTTGGGAAGTGGTCCCAAGACCAATAGATAAATCAATTGTGAGTTTGTGATGGCTCTTCAAGGTTAAGCAAGCAACAGACGAAAGCATATAAAAGTACAAGGCTAGATTTGTGGCGAAGGGGTACTCTTAAGTTGAAGGAATTGACTGTGAGGATACCTTTTCTCTTGTAGCAAGGTACTCATCCGAAAGATGAATTCTTGTTGTGGTTGCATAGATGGGGTGGAAGATCCATTAGATGGATGTTAAAACACCATTCCTCAATGGAGTTATTGAGGAGGAGGTGTACATTGAGAAACCAAGAGACTTTGAGACTTTTGATGAAGATTCTCATGTGTGTAGACTTAAGCGAGCATTGTACGGTCTCAAACAAGCACCCCATGCTTAATACACCAAGATCGATAGCTATCTCATCAATTTGGGCTTCACCAAAAGTGAAGCGGATGCAAACCTCTATCATATCCTGGTAGAAGGTAAATTTCTCATTATTGTCTTATATGTTGATGATCTAATTTTAAGTGGTGATGAAAAATTGATCATATCTTGCAAGGAGAACCTAGCAAGAGAATTTGAAATGAAGGAAATAGGTCTCATGCACTACTTTCTCGGGTTGGAAGTATGGCAAGGTGATGGGGAACTGTTTGTCTCTCAAGGAAAGTATGCAAATGAGATACTACAAAGATTCTGCATGGAGAGTTACAAACCCATGGAGACACCTCTAGTGACCAACTAGAGGAAGGAGGATGCCACTTCAGGTGAGGAAGTAGATGCTACCATTTATTAGCAGCTAGTAGGTTCACTGATGTATCTTTGTGAACACATGAACAAATAGTGCTATGCAGTCAACCAACTGAGCCAAGCTATCATTAGGCCAACCAAATTATTTTGGAAGGAAACTAATAATGTTCTATGGTACCTCAGAGGCACTACCTAGTTTGGATTATGGTACATACAGATAAAGGGAGTGAAGCTATGTGGCTTCACAAATGAAAATTGGTTGGGGAGTCCAAACCAAAAGAGTACATCAGGTGGAATTTTTAGTGTTGGGTCCACAATTGTTTCTTGGTACAATAAGAAGCAAAGATTTGTGGAACTCAGCTTGAAAAAAGTAGAATAGATGGTTGCAAGTCAAGCAACATGTGAAGTGATCTAGATGAGAAGATACTTGTTGGATTGTTTGTTCAGATGATGGATCCAACTATGATCTTGATCCACTTATATAGGAACACAACACAATACATATACAAACATAAACATCGAGATGCAACATAAATAAAACTTCATTTCATTAATATCAAAGAACTTAAATATGCTTACATACAAAATGAAAATAAACTAGCTTGGGCAATGGATGTGGCAGCTACATGCCTCTGAATTGTGTTACAATGAGGGTCGGTGGCCTTTTTATCATTTATAAATAACAAGGAACCCTAATCATCGAAAGAATTAACCCTAGGAGATGAAGTGCCAAAAGCCTGTGGGCTCCATTGGGGTAAGTTGGAATGTCAACTTCTTAGGGTTGCAACTTTGGCATACGATCTCTGTTTGGCTATCATAATACCCCATTTCAAATATCTCAAAGATGAGGCAAAAAAAAATTGGTAAAAGAGTTTGGCATTTTTCCGGTCTCTCTGTTTTACCTAAAAACATATTTTAGTCCCTCAAAACATCTCTGAAATTTTAGGACCCGAAGTCCTGCCAAAAATAGTAAGCTGTGCTACAATTACGGAAACTAAAAAGAAACAGCGGTGGGGATCCAAGTGGAATAGGTGGGTGGACACCAATATCCACTTGGATCAGATCTACTGTGATAATCTGAGTTTCATCAAGCTCTCTGAGAATCTTGTTTTTCACGATCGATCCAAGCATACATATATCCAATATCACCATTTACGCGACTATGTGCAGAGGCAAATAATGTTGTTGCAGTACATTCTGACAGAGGAATAAGATGTTGACATTTTGACAAAGGCCTTGTCAAGAGGGACGTTTGAGTTCCATAGGTGTAGTACAAGGGTGGTTGATAATCCATTTCTTGCTGAGAGGGATTGTTGAAAAATGCAACAAGAAATTCTCAATTTGATTTTGCCTTGATTAAAATGAGAAAATTTGAATTTCCACATCGATAGACAAGTTAGATGCAGTTAAATTGTGTGACAAAGCTCGCGTCACCCAATTTACTCAACAAATTCAAGTTGGAGGATTTAGAGTTTAGTTCAACATGTGTGATTGCTAATATGAAGCAATCAAGGTCAGTTATCTCAAGTTGTTTTTAGGTAAACTAGTTCCAATTTTTGGAGGAACTAGTGGAAGTTCAATTAAGCAATGGGACTTTAGTCAAACTAAGTGGTCATCCAGTTAAATGATCAATCAACCCAAAATAGCTAGTGCATGTAGAGAATTGAAGTTCCTCATGCTTGGTGAAGATTCCAAGTCAATGCGACATCAGTTGTAGACTAGTCTTGAGTGTATAGGTGTTGCATACAGTCAGATGATCAACTTGGGAATTACACAATCCATTTTGGAGAAATTCCTAAATAATAGGGGCCTAATTTCTCAGAAATTACGTAACAAAATAGAGCTTCAATCAGAAGCAAAATTTGACTAAATCTGGGTCAAAGATTCTTAGTGAGTAGAGAGATAGGTTATGCACTTGCAGATTGTGCTAAGTTGAGCAAAGTAATTGTAATACATCTCTATTCATCATATTGTTGCAAGCAGGCATTGAGGTTTTTAGTAGTTTGCTTTCCTCGGGAAAAATAATATGTGGATGTGTGTGATTTCTTATTGCATGTCTGATATTTTTGTTCTAAATTGTGAATTAATGTCCGTAGAGCAGTAGAGTAGGTTTGTGTCTAGTGACTTTGATTAAAACTTCATGGCTAGTTGCAAATCTCCATCATAATTTCTACATTATTATTATTAACCGTAACTGGAGAATTTTAATATTGAAAATCTATGGCTAGATCATGTAGTGGGATTACATCTAAACAAAAATGATGTCTATGACTTGATTTTAACTAATTTGAGCAAAAGCAAAGCCTATTGGGACAAAAAGAAACGAAGTCTTTGTATACTGAAAACTTCTTGTACTATAGAGATTATAAAAGACTCCAAGATAACACAAACTCTAAAAAGCATTACAATTATCCTTTAGGACCAAATCTTTGGACTGTAGGTTTATGTAATGTTCCTTCCAAGAATATCAATTTAATTGTTCACTTTCACTTGGAACTAAAAAAAAAGAAAAAAAAGAAGAAGAAAGAAAGTGAAATGAATAATTAAATTAAAAAAAGGATATAAAGAGAAAATCCATGCTATTTTGGTGACCCAAAGTATTAGGATGGAGGAAAAATTTTAAAAGAAAAGATGAAAGGCCATTCAAGGGAGAATTGGTTATTGATTTTTAATAAGTGTTTCAAGAGCTCGAGTAGTTATTGTGTGAGGGAGAAACCCTCGAGTACAGTGAGTTTTAGTGTTGAATTACACACCCTAACTGGTGACGATTAGTTTTGGTTGTGAAACATCAACCCTAACTAGTTAAGAGGGAGAACCACTTTAGATTCTTCATTTGCATTCACCAGAGAAGGGTTGAAGATCAGAGTCCATAAGGAGGGTCTAGTTGAGCAAGTGCACATTCTAGCAAGGAGGGCCAAATTTGTCAAAGGATGGTAGAAAAGATATGCCATGTTTTTAGGTTTATTACTGCATTATTGTATAAATTCCACCATCTATTAAATAAATACTTGGTTGGTTTTCCCATTTTGCAAAATTGTTTATGTTGTATTGTGTGAAGTCTTTCATTATTTTCATTGCTGCAATAAATACTATAATAATTTATGTTGGCTAAGTGTTTGATGAAATATCCCTAAGGGAATTTTAAGGATTGTTAATGCATTTAGAATTTGAATTAAAATGGCACAACTATAATATCCATGAAACCAACTAAAATTTTCTAAAGGGAACATTACAAAGGTATAAAATCTTTCCATCCCGCCAACTTGATGGGGTTTTGCAATAGAGGGTGGAATCCATATTACTTGGGACATCGTTTCTGGGGTCGAGCAAGTGGGAGTTTGGGCTTTAGCCAAAGCAGCGAAAGAAAAAGAAAATTTCATATCTATAAAAAATGGAACAACAATGGAAGATGAAAGGAGCACAACTACTGAAAAAATCCTAGCGCCCATGTTGCAGATTCAGGTGAGACAATTATTAAAGGTGAAGGCTATGATCAAAGTACGAAGGAAGAATTGGGAGAAGTTGCATATGTGGAAGATGAACAAGGTGTGGATGGAATATATGTTAGGAACTGATCACAAGAAATTAATAGTAAATATGATTATAAAGTTGCACTTGGTTCTTATTAGGGTCAAGATGTTGTCCAAGAAGTGTTCAATTCATGGAAGGTGTGGTGTAAGAGTGCGGTCCAACTTATGGCACTTACACAAACCCACCATAATTCTACATTGTAGCAAAGTTTATCTCTAGTGGCAGTGTCTACGCTTATCTACACAAGAGAAAATGCATTTTCAAAGTTGATACAAGTGCTTCCAGAAGTGAGACATGCACCAATTCACACACCACCCACCGGGAAATCAGAGCTATGGTAATGTTCTTGGTCGCTGTGGAACGTCTTGGATACAAACTCTTCGATGTTGAGAGGACATTTTGGGGAGATATTCAAGGGAAAAGAATTGGATTTAGAACAATAGAACTTTCTCAAAATGCCAAATAAAGAAATGAAACATAAATTTCAATAAGTTACGGTATACTTAATGATCTGTGTAGGCCACCAAACCTCATTTACATCTCGGTCATTCATGGTGAAATCTTCATTTTGTGTGATGATCCCTATAGGCCCACCGAACCTCATTTACATCTTAGCCAATTTATGGTCCTTGCCAGTGAAAAATACTCTCGAGTCTGTGCAACAAACTCAGTGGTTGCGAAATTGAATCTCGTTAAATGGAAATTGCAAGTTACGATGTTTCATACCTTATTAAATTTTTTGTAAAAGTTGAGAATAGGCCCGCAGGGACAAAATGACCAGTTGGTGGGGAGGATGTTAAGGAAATTGCATATGATGTTCTAATCCCTGGGGCTATAAGACCACAACCTCACTCAATTTAGTTTGTGATCATTAGAATTTGATGTTGAAGATTTTTAGCTTCAAGGATTCATTGCAAGGGAACATAACAATGCAACAAAGGCCCAACTTAATGTAGCAAATATTGGATATGTTGTGTATCCAAGGGATGAATCCAATGAAGGAAAGGTTCTTCATTTGAAGCAAAAATATACATTGTGCTCAACTTCTCTTCAAGACATAATCTCTTGTTTCAAAGGATGTTCTGGACATAGTTTGAATTGGGAAGAATTTCTAGAAAAATGTTGTAATTCAGATGAAGAAAATTTATTTGGTGCTAGAGCGCATGAAATTGTTGGACTGAGGAAAGAGACTGTAGAAAGAAAGTTCAAACCAAACCCAATGTTTGAAGAGGCAAAAGACTAAAACAGGAGCGAAGTGTTTAGAAACTACAACTACACGCCTTAGCTTGATTCTCTTGAAGGGAATGAAGGCTATGGCTGAGGTCGACCTATAATCCCTCAAACACATTTTAGGAAGGATATGCCAGAGTTTCCACAAAATCCTAAAAATAAACATTGTGTGCAAGTAATGTTCCTATCGTCTCTTTTAATAATTGTGGAAGCATTGCAAAAGCCCGAATTATTTAATCGAGAAAATAACACAGTAGGTTCAATTATGCTTCAGTTTTTGCAATTCTTTTTTTTTTTTGGCATGTGATTTTATCTTTTGGTCCTTTTATAACACATGGTTATTGTGTCTCATGGAAATGTAATTCGAAATAAGGACCTATGATTGTATTCTAATCTAGGGTTAATGGATTGGGGGTTTATAGATGCCACAGGATATACATATTGTATTGTAATATTGTGAAGATAATATACTATTTTTTTTCTTCTTGGTTTTGGGTTCTCATGGTAAAATCTCTATGTTAAATGTGTGTTTTCACAAACCATTGCATATTTTTTGTTTTTATTAAGAAACATTTTTGCAACAATTAATTATATATGTTAAAACCAAAAAAAAATTATTATGAGAATCACCAATGATTATTAGAGAGTGAGACTTTACAAATACTATGAGATTCACTCCTTGAAGTAGGGCATAAAATTCTCTTTGATTACTAGTGGTGTACCCTAGGCTCCAACGTAAGAATATACACAAGTTCCTCCAATGTGAAGAAAACACCCCTCGCACCTTCCACCATAGTAAGCATATCCTTCCACCATAGTAAGCATATTATTAGTCCCTGCGCAGGCAAGACTTTAACATCTATTTGCAGTTTCACACTTATTAGTTTAACTTTGACTTGCAAAACCTAATGCTAAACTTTAGAAATAAATAACATATTTTTTATTGTAATTAAAAAAAATAATTTGTAAACACTTGATTGGACAAAAAAGTTGATGCCTTATTGAATCCTTAAAGCTGTTTGTCCCAATCTTACCAATAAACTTTGCTAGCCAATATTCACGACCAAGTATGCCATCATGATTTATAATTTGACATGATACCATATTTATAGTTATTTAAAAATGCAAAACCCATAATTTTTTAAAATTGTGATTGTTCACTGAATTGAAAGTTTGCACACTAGCAAATATGGAATGCCATTTGTGCATGATTTTGGATGTGTCAGCCTTAATCTCATGATTTGAGGCCAAATCTAAGGTGGTTGTTGCACTAACTAAAAGAAATTGGTATGCGATAGTTTCCAGTGGAAGTTGTAAACCTTATTTTGGATTTGCAGACTTGGGCTTTACCAAACCCACTTGACAATCTTCTCATCTTGAATGTAGAGCATCTACGCTCTCTTTGTTCTCGTAATTCAGTGGTTGGATGAAGCCATCAACTCTCTGCACTGCTCATATTTGTGCATTATTCAAATCACACAAACATTGTGGGTTATAGATTTTATTTAATTTTTCTTGACTAACACATAGATTAGTAGTGCTCTCGACATGTTTCCCTCAAATGAAAACTAATAGAGTAGAGAGTCATGCATCCTCAATCATGAAGAAAAATGTCATGGTATAAAAACTAGATGTGTTTAGTGCTAAAGTTACTACAGGAAAAATGATTTGATATAATGCTTATATTAGTAAATAGGTAAAATTAGTTGGTTGATTGTTGAGTTTTGCTGAGGGATTTTCTTAACAAGAAATTCCTTGTTTCGAATCTGTTGGATCTCATCATAAACACTATTTATTTATGTAACTTGTAATTTGGTTTTAAAAAATACTAATAATTTTGTGTCCAAAATGTTTTCTCTTCCAATTTATTGGTTGGTATCAGAGTGGGCTCTCCCGAACTCCTTGTCGGGAGAGCCGAGAGAGATGATAGAAACCTGAGTTTTTATTCTCTGTAAATAAATAGGAATGATAGGATGTTTTATTTTTCGTCTGTTTGAAGTTTATTTCTTCGTGTGTTTGAATTCTTGATCGACTTACAGACATCGGAAATATGAAACCCATCTTTTCTTTCCTGCTATCTGGGATGGAATAGACGATCCGCGCGTTCTTTAAGACTGCATCTCTGTCGCGGCTCAATCACTAGTTCGTATACAAATGCTTCAACAGGTGCTTATAGCTTAGAGTTGGTATATCCTTCAGGTTTTTTTGATGGGGCTTCTACATATCACAAATGTGGTTGTGGTTTCATAATCAGCTTGCATTCAGAACTATCATATCATGTCTATTGGGGGGATGGCTCTGGAACAAACACTAAGGCGGAAGTATTGATCCTCTGGGGATTATTTTGGTTCACAAATTTTCCGGACATTCCAAATTTACATGTTTTTGGCAACTCCAAGGTTGTCATTAACTATGTTTGTTTACAAGCACATATTCAAAAATCTATTAGCTCCCACGCCATTAGCTCCCATAACAGTTGCAGTAATTTATGGAAACTAACTACAGTCATTCCCTTAAGTTCAGGAAACCAACTACAATTATTTCCTAAAATTACGGAAATCAACTGCAATTAAATTGATTTCTTGTTGGGAGCTCCTGGAGTGGTTCATTACTCCCTCTACAGTTCTCTACCATGATTTGTGGAACACTTGACACACAGCCAACAAAAGCTTGATGGAAGCTTGGCTATAAATTCTTCTGTTTGGTCCCCAAGCTCACTAACTCAATCCCTTTAGTTTTACACCATCAAGTAAGAGTGAGCAGAGCTTGGAAGTGCCTTTAGATTTTTTGTATTCCTTTTATTTCTACTTGCGTGAAGATTGTGTTACCTTCATGGTTGTCTGTGATATTTTTAGGCGTAAATGAGGCTGCTGCTCCTCATTCTTCAATTCAGATGCGTGACCCCGTCTCTGACATAAATGCACTCACTGTTGATGACCAGCATACAGAGTTTCTAGTTTTTGACAGGTCATCATATATATATACACATTTTTCATTTGTACAGACATCTCCTCCAGTCTCTAGGTGTTCTTTCATTTGAAAAGAGATTGGAGGAAGATCGGGAGAAAAGGCTCGAGGAGCTTCTTAGAACAATATCTGCTGCATTGGATCGAATCTACAACAAGGCAAGTCTATGTTGTCTGCTCTTTCTATCAACGGGGAAATGCTTGTGGTGTGTGAAATTCGGAATTTAAATTGAGCAAAAGTAACATCAATGGCTGGAGGTAAGTTTTCTTGGGCATCCAGTTTTTACGATTCTTTACAATAAGTAATTATTCCACATTAAGAATGTTATGCTCTCATTTGGTATTAGAGCATTGTTTTATCTCTGCCTTGGTGTTATAGACATACTGGTCTATCGCCTAGTTGAATTATCTGCATTTCACATCCTGCTAGCCTTATCCATGGCCGATTTTTCATTATCTTTTGGTCCTCCAAAGCTACAACAGGCATCAGTTTAATTACAGTAATAATGTTTTGAAAACATATAAACTAGTAAGTGAAACAGCTAAATAACATTTATAGATTTATGTTATTACTCTAAGAAAGAAATGTAGTTGTGGAAATATGGTTGGCGAGAATTTAATTGTTAAACTTGTGATTGAATTTAGATGATTCAACCCAATAATTGTATTTCTAGGTTTTTTGTCATTTTGACTTATTCCTTTCACGAAACATTGTTTTTACTCTGGTTAAGATTTGTTTATAATCTTATAAGTGAATTTTAAGAGTTTCATGTGAGTGTTTCTGTTTTCCATATTTTTAATTGTTTCATATTAAAACTGTGTATACACCATTGTGAAGTACTTTGTATAGTTTTGTTTATGCAATTTATAATAAATAATGTCTGAGTGATCTATATAATTTTTAATTGATTAGAGAATAGGCACAACATCTCTAATTAAAATAATATTATATATTAAGTTTGATTAGGATCACATAAAGAATATTTAGACATTAATTGTAATTAATTATACGAAATATATTAAATTTTATCCACATGAATTTTATTATATTTATATAATTAATTAGGATAAAATATTCATAACTTATCCACAGGGATTATGAATTAATAGTTTTATCATAAAGTTCAAATCTAATATAGAATTTATATCGAATTATAATCATGATATACCCTTTAGAATTATGAATTAAGTGAATAATCTGATAAATTCTATCATAAAGAATAATTGAATCTGCTTGAATTGGAAATTTGGCCCACAGGCAATTTTTATGTCATTAGATTCAATTTTGAGCATGATTTACATTGGTAAAACATGAAATTTTATTTAGGCCTCAATTTTAACATAAGCATGCTATCTTTAATTTTATGCCGCTGTACAACCTGCAAATTTCTCTAAAATTCGTTGTGATATCCCTGACCTTAAGGGAGATAACTATAAGGTTTGGAAGGAGAGGGTTCTCCTTCATTTGGGGTGGATGGACATAGACTATGCTATTAAGAAAGATGAACCAACGACACTGGCTAATACCAGCACTACAATGGACATCACGCTTTATGAATGATCGGAGAGATCTAATCGCCTAAGCATGATGTTCATTAAGACTAAAATTTTAGCTGGTATTTGTTGTTCCATTAATCAGCATGAAAAGGTCCGAGACTTGCTGAAAGCCATTGATGATCAATTTCTCACTTCAGACAAGGCACTAGCAAGCACCCTAATCATGAAGTTCTCATCCCTAAGGCTCACCACTGTGAAAGGTCTGCGCGAGCACATCATGCAGATGAGGGACACTGTGGCTCAATTGAAGAAACTCGAGGTTGAAATATCGGAGTTTTTCCTAGTGCACTACATCCTGAATACCCTTTCACACCAATACGGACCCTTCAAAATCTCATACAACACATAAGGATAAATGGTCAATTAATGAACTCATGACCATGTGTGTTCAAGAGGAAGAGAGATTAGTGATGGAACTGGGAGAAAGTGTAATGTTGGTAACGCATGGAAAGGGAAAATCTCAAGCCAATCGGAAAGGGAAAGGTAAAATACCTCCCCAAGCCGATATCAAGAAGGATTCCAAGTGTTTCTTTTATAAAAATAAGGGACACATGAAGAAGAAATGCACCAAATTTCACAAATGGCTTGCGGACAAAGGTAATCCAATCTCATTTGTTTTTTATGAATCTAATATGGTTAATGTCAATCTTAACACCTGGTGGATTGTGTTGGGTCCCTATAATACTAGTGATTACCCCATTACTATGGTAGTTGTACCCCTTATTAATATTGTTGTGCCCCTATTGCCCCCATATTGTTATTAGTGTGCCCCATAGAATCCCTCTATGTTATTTTGTGGCTATAATTATTATTAATGTCAAGCTAGGTTATATTGTGACTCCTTAGACTCCTATATATAGAAATGAGGTTTTGTCATTTGTATCATCCAAGAGTTGTTCATTTATGTAATGTAAAGGAGGTTGCCCCCTTGAAGAGGCTGAATTCTAAGGCGTTGATCTATCTTTTCTATGTTTTCTTGAGCTGGTTCATAACATTTGGTGTCAGAGCTTTGGATTCTATGATTTCGTTGCTCCAAATAGGTCATCATGGTATTTTCGCTATAACTTTTTTTCTGCGACGTTTCAGAAATCAGAAAAAAACCCATTTGAGAAGACATCGCGCTGAAGCTCGGGTCAGAATTTGAGAGCTTTTTGCGCTATATTTGCAGAGATATGATCTGAGGAAGTTGGTCTTTTTGTAGACTCATGAATTACATTCCAAACAGGTGACCTGGGGAAAATCGTCATAACTTTCTCTCTGAGCATTGGATTGAAATTTCACAAAAAGGTACAGAAAAAGGACGGACTGTAGTTTCTTTTGGATATTTTTCAGAGCCAAAGGTCCAAATAGTGACATGTGGCACTTCATACAAGTTCGCTCTTCTGGAAAGGTCTATAATCATGTCACTGTGGGATATTTGGCATAACTCTTCATTGGAGTATCCAATTGGGGTCAGATTGGTGGCACTGGAAAGAGGAAACAGAGGGCTACCACAGGTCGCAATTTTAGAACTGGATGTTTTGAAAGTACAAAGATACATCAGAGGCAATATCAAGCTCCTACAAAGAAAAAAAAGGTGTGTAAATTCTTTTAAATTTTTGCTTAAGATTGGTTTGAAAATTTATTTTGAAGGAATTCAAAGGGCTAGTAGGGCATTATTATTGGTAACTGATGCCCTGAGGAAAGAAAATGCAAACACCTAGTAAGGAACCTGAAAGCTCTAGCATGACTCATGAAGAAGAGGAAGAAATGCTACATGATATATCAAAATTACAAGACCAAGTGCAAAAAATGTCAGCCTCACAAAGCTAACAGAAGCTAAGATAAATGGCATGGAATCTAAGATAAAGGGTGTGAAAGCTAAGATGGACGATTAGAAGATAGATTTGAAGATAGACATGAATGATTTGAGGACAGATTTGAAGACAGACATGGACGAATTGAAGATAAATATGAATAAGTTGCTACACGAAATGGTCACTAAAGGTGAAAGAGTAGTAAAGGAAACTCATGATGAGAACAAAAGAAATGTTAATCATGATTCCATAGACTCTAATGTGGGATCGAAGACCCATCATATTCCAAAAATTGATATGAGGAAGTTTGATGGCAAAGCGATCCGCAACATGGATATTACAGATGGAGCAATTTTTCGATCTCAATAATGTGCAAAACACACAAAGGTACGTATGGCAACTTTATATTTGGAACCAAATCAGTTTGTATGGTATCAATGGCTTTGCTCTCGTAAACAATTTATCACTTGGGCTATTTTACAGAAGTATTGATGGCACATTATGAGGATACAAAAAGCAACACTTTTTTTAGCCAATTGATAAGTCTCAAACAAAGGGTTCAATAATGGAGCACGTTGAGGAGTTCCAAAAATTGAACATAAGAGTAAAAGATATTCTAGAGGAGCATAGGATTGATGTGTTCATAGGGTCTTTAAAGGATAATATCAAACATGATGTTCACCTTTGGGAACCTGAATCATTAGAGAAGGCATTCAGGTTAGCAAGAAAAATGGAAAGCAAAATTATGGCAACCAAGAAGCATACCACTCACAACTATAAAGATGGAAGTGTTGTCCCTAGTCTTCCACAACCTATAAGGTTGACACCACAACCATTGGAAGAAAAAA
>APFE030016881.1:0-18878 GCA_000404065.3 Pinus taeda
TTACAACTACTCTTTTCTCTGATTCCCTACCACATCCTCAAAGAGTATTAGATTCCATATGCTTACCTAATCCTCCTTTCTTTCCTCCCAAGTGAGGACAAGAATGATGTGTCTATCTCTCCCTCTCAACCATTAAGGATATACCCATTCCAATGAAGGAATGTACCCATTCCTATAAAGGAATGTACCCAAGCTCCCTGTTAACTAGGGACTTGCTTAAATAAACTCTTTAGGTGGAGATCATGGAACAAATAGCTACTTATAGGGCTCCCTCTTTCAATGTCATTAATTTCATCTTGCTTGATATGGAGCCTTCATTGTTGGTACTTATTCGTAGGGCATAGACCATCCATAACTTTCATTCATGAACCATGTTAATCATGCCATCCTTTCTTTCATCAGAAGTTGATCCACTAGTTCATATATGACCTTCCTTCATACCTTGCTACCTTCTTCACATCATGTTTCCTTCAGGATATTTCATGCATCACATGAGTACTAGTTGTAGGTAACATCCACACCTCGTCCTTTGGTACCCTTGTATTAACCTATCCAGATATTTTTCAGAAATAAAAATCAAATTAAAATTACCTTTGTGATGGTCTTGTCATCATGACATCTACTTGTTTGCATCAACATCTTGCATATATATTGACACGTCTCCAAAAATATATTAGATGTCAACGATCTCCTTATTTTCCAGACTTCATAAGAATCTTCATCTATTTTCCATGGAGATGTCATGGTCAATTCTTCTAGTCATCAAATGTTGATTTCCATTTCCATGTGGCTATAGTTGCATTTTTCATGATCTCTTCTTCCTTTCTTCACATATTAACCCCCATGAACTTTCATCCTTAGTTCCTACCTCATATTCCATATGAGCACATATTATGTTGATTTCATCTAATCAATATGTGAACCATACCTCCATGCAGCCTTCCAAATGAGGATATCCATTTCTCTGGATCATGCTTACAAGGTAGATAATTTATCCCTCCAATCATATAACATAACTCAATTTTATCAAACACATGCATACATACCTAATTTCTTCCTTTTGATCATCTACACTTCCTTCGATAGATTTATAGATTAAAATTTATTCAATCATCTTGACCTTCTTTATTCTCTTGTCATCATACCATCATCCCATGAATCCCTCACAAGGTGGAATTCTTGGTGAGACATTTTCCTTTTCCAATGGGTGAATCTTCCAATGAAGATTCCATTAGAGAATCTTGATTATCCTTATCCTGCAAATGCTTCTTTTGAATTACTAGATGAATTTATTCTATCCATAAGTACTATGTATGCTTTCAATTAGGTTGCAAAGAACTTGTTTCCATTATAGGTGACTACCATAGACTTCTACTTTAGCTCTTTTGCAAGCTTCTTATGATGTCTCGGGCTCTTTATTTATATTGTATGCTTCTTATGATTGCATCTCCTACCATGATGCATCCTATCATGCCTCTAAGGCTGCCTACCATGATAGCTATCCAAGAACTAAAGAACAAAGATTTGACAAGAACTAGGTGAAGAAGATCACCTCAATCATAGTAGAGATCCTTTAATTATTCCTGCTTAGAAATCTTCTTTTCAGCTTCTTCCACTTCTTCAGTGATACAAGCTTCTTCCCTTCCTCTTTTGTTTTTATCCTTCTTGAGCTTTGGACAATCTCTCTTGTAGTTCCCATATTCATGACATCCATAGCATTGAACTGTCAACATGTTCTTCTTCTTTTTCTAAGGACCAAGCTTCCCTTTTCTTCTATCCATGGTAGAAAATGCTTGAGCTTGCTCGCTTGATCCTACATTGATTTTTTCCTTCAACCTCATTTCTTCTATTTTTCATAATGACTATAGGTCATTGAATGGAGTAGCTTCCTTCTTCCCATAGATTCTTGATGTGAAGTTGCTCCATTCCTCTACTAGTGCATTGAGTATTATGATAGTCATTTCCTTGTGAGATATTATTTCTCTGAACTCATGGAGTTGGTCTCTTATTTATGAAACCCTCATAAAGTAGAGGCTATTCGTTATTCTTTCGATATCTTCATCTTGTAGAGTTCTTTCCTTAGCAAGATCACTTCTCCTGCATTGCTTACAAAGAACAATTCTACAAGTTTGTCATATATTTCTTTTTATGTTTCTAGTTTTGATACATAAGGAATGAGGGGATCCTTGATGGATTATATCATAATCCTTTGACCCCTTACTTCCCCTTTCATGTACATTTAAGAGCTTGATATTCTTCCTTTGGAGGTTTCGTGATTGATCCCTCAACATGTTCCACAACTTCATTTCATATGAGGATTAAATCTGTCATCTTCTTCCATGAAAGAAAGTTTGATGAACCAACCAACTCGTCGCTCTCCTTTCAAAAAAACATCTTACTAGATTCAAATGTGGGAATAAAGATCCTTAATTTTGAATATACTTGTTGATGAAAACATCTTCAATTTGCTTTCTTCTTGCTTTTGATGATGATATGGTAATAGAATATTTCTTCTCGAAGAAGATGTATTCCTTCAAATAGTGATCCTTGTTTTCGAGGGGGACATTGTCTTCTTGATGATGTTAACAACTCCTTTCTTGCTTATTTTGGATGAGTATTCTTCAGGATGTTTTTATCATCTATTTGAGTAGAGATATGGGTCTTTTGAGATCTTCTTCCTTGAGATGATGATTTGAGTGAGGTTCCCAAGAATGCTTCTAGCATGGTTTATTCTTTGATCGATGTAGGTTTTTGACACTTCCTTCAAGATGATGATGAAATCTGTGACTTCGAAATTCCGTGGAGATGAGAGGATCTTCTTGAGGCTATGAAGCCCTTGATATTCTTCTAGAAATTTTATTCTTAAGTGTCTTTTATTGAACTACCCTTCCTTAACTTATCACCTTAGCTATGATACCATGTTGGGAAATCTAGGGGCAATGAGAGGTGATTTCTCTTCTTGATAACTGCTTGTGATATGTTTTTAATTTCACCTTTTTAGCTTATTCTTGTACTTATTATTATTGATGTTTTTCTATTGTCAAATAGTTACCAAAACAAATAGAACAATGAGACAATAAGACACAGTATGTAGGATATCATCAAGGGCGAAAACCTCTCCAACTTGAGAGGAAAACCTATAATAATTCATCTTCTTATAGAACCTTCAATTGATGAATTCCAAGGCCTAGAACCTTGACCAATATCCCCTCCAATACCAAGTCAAAGCCTTATCCTTGATGTGCTTCCCTTTCACAAAGTCAACTTTAGGGAAACTAACATTCTAATGGAAGTAGTTGCTCCTTTGACCTCTTTATCCACCCTACAACTTCTTGCCTGCAACTCATCCTTACTAAAAAAACCCTAGGCCACACATGTGATTGACAATATGATGAAATTGTCCTCTTTTGTTCTTCACTTGGTAAGATACTTCCTCTTCAACAATTCGTCCTACAATATGAACTCTTTGTCACCCAAATTCAGTCCTCTTAGAGTGACTATAACTGTTTTGGTCTTCTTATTATAGAGAGTTTCCCTAATCTTCACACGTGTGAATGAATTCTTCCCTAAATCTAATCTGTAAAATCTGCGCTCTTCCTTCTTCCTCCTTTTCTAGGTATTAGGCTCCTCCTTGTCTCTAGATCAAACTTTTGTGATGATTGAGTGAGTCCCTTTGAGAGAGTTTGAGTCCTCCTTTATATAGGTGTTGTTGAGCTCCAAGATAGGCTGACTTCATTAGAAGGCCAACTTGATAATGCATATAGGCTAACTTGACTTATAGCTTGTATATTTGGTCTTGGAGGGGTTTCCTTGACAATATTTAGACTCAAAAAAATTTCTTAGAATATGTAACATCCCTAGATGGGTCATTTATACATGGAAATAACTCATAAACCCTAGAAGCTCTCAATGGGAACTTGACCTATAAAATAAATTCCTCTTGACCATGAAACCCATGCCTCAAGAAAACAATAACAATTTTTCTTTTTCTTTTTACATCGAATACCTAAAAACATGATTACATATGTCATTATGAAGACCAAACCTAGTTACATATTTCAACATAAAGATAGTTAAAGAACCATATTTTCCAAAGATAGATACAGATGTACCACTAACAAAGGTAGGTGTATCTACGGGTTAAGGGACAAGTCTATTGATATTAGTATCTTTAGATTGGTTAAGGGACATTATAATGGAGAGGGATATACCTACAATTTATATTTTCAGAGCTGATGATGATGTTGATAGATAGGAGGACAAGCCATTAAAAGATACAATTGAGAGCACGGGAGATATCACAGAGACACTACCCCTTTTTTCATCGACCTCGGAGAAACTAGGTAGAGAGTTAATTCAATCTTGGTTAGTGGCTAGATATAGAGATTATATAGAGGTTAGGGAGGAAATTGATTAGGATCACACTATGAGGGATGAGACAAAATATAGGCTAGGAGAAGGCCATCCAAGTACAAACTATCTGTGTATCTCATATGTAGTTAGTATAGGTAATGTCATATTGGAATCTTAGTAGACACACATTTGTGTTCCCAGCGGGAAAAATGACACCTATACTAGAGGATGTAGACTAGATATGGGTATTCATGTAAATGGTGCCATCATAGAGGCTAAGGTGTTTGACTAAGAAGAATAGATTTCATGTGAATTAGAAGTAATATATTGACTCTCTCCACTGATAGAAAATGATATATCTTCTTATTTTATAGCTTTCCTTGAAACCTTATGGTGACTAGGTCAAGACTTGAACAATACTCTAGTGGAACACCATCTCTATGGAATTTGTGAAGTCTAAGCTTATGATAAAATACAAGTCTAATTTGTGATGAATTTTGAGCCCATTCTGAGGGTGAATTTCAAGCCTTGACTGATAATATCTAAGCCCATTCAAAGTTGAAATCAAATTCTATTATGTTGTGAGGACCAAGATTTTTTGGATAGTAAAGAAAGCCTAAATTTGGCCCTATTACAATTCTAAGTCAAGACTTTGATCAGGTTCATTGTGGACAATTCAAAGAAAATTTGTGGAGAACTTTTGGAGGGTTGACTTGGTAATTGTTGGACACTTTTCTATCTCACATTATGAGATAGAAGGAAGTTATGTGTATCTTTCATGTTATAAATTTTCATGCAACATCATATTAAATGTTTCAACATGTTGTTTTGACACCCATAAAATGTAGATTGCTTATCATTCTCTTAGGAAGGGTATGATGTCTTACATCCTTATAAGTGTAGAGTTTTTCATTGGAATATGACTAGCGAAATGGAACAAAATTCTACTTTGTAGAAGTCCTTTTGTTCCAGCTTCTACTTTGGAGAAGTTCTCTTTCCCAAGCCACTTGGACTCGTTAACTCTGTAGAACTTCCAAACTTTAGTGATACCATATTTCAATAGTATTCTCTAAAAATGACCAATGCCAGGATTATCACTTATTGATCCTCAGACCTCTTCACCTAGTATTTTAGAAATGTATTCACTTATCAACCTCACCATTATTGAAATTGAAATTTGACATCACTCTTTTTCATCTTTTTCATGCAAATTTCACTAGATTCCAAAAGAGGTGTCTGTAAAAGGATGACAAGGACCAAATACGAATATATTCATGTATGAAACACCAAATTATGTTCATAATGTTAGTTTTCAATGAAATTTTATTCCATCTTGCTTCACATGGGTTAATATGACAACCCAATAGATTCAAATGGCTCATTCCAGTTAAGTGAATTGTATGGACTTGATCCATAAATTGTTTTTGAAATGTTATTTTCCCATTTGAGAAGAAGCCTTGACCACTCTAAGGCTCATTCCATTTACGGTAATTGTATGGAATTGAGCCATAATTTTTTTTGAAATGTAATTGTCCCATTTTAAATGAAGACTTTACCACTCTACCTTAGAGCTGCTTCTCATATAGGTTTAATTACTGCTAAGGGAATTCCTAGCTTGTTGAAACATGTGCTGCTTCTTACCTTGTGAAATGTAACTTAGATATTTTTTACTTAATCATCCTCCTTATCAAATTACTTCAACTATCCAAGTTGCGTGATGGCTAATGAACCATGTAACACTTGCAAATTCTGCATTTTACATGTGTCCCATTTCATAAGCTTATGAAGTTGATATGAGATAATGAGGAAAATCAAATGGAACTTTTGAGAAGTTGGAATATGACCAAGGATATATTGTGTATGCATGAAAAACATGACCTCAGTCTAATCATTGAGAAATAATTGGATCCAACATGGATGGCAACTCGCTTGAAATTTGAAAGAGAAACATTGTTTTGAATGCTCACTTCAAATTCAAAAGATTTATAGAAGCATTTATGTGGACTCATATTGTATAAAGCTTTGCATACACATATTTCTATAGATCATAGTCATTGCCCTATATTTCTTAGTTATTTTGGTTCTCTAATAGAATGGAAAAATTTTATGGGATTGTCAATTTTGGTCAATTGCAATAACATTCTAATAAAAAAGGTAAAAACTTGAATATATGATCTTCTCATATTTGAGATACTTCACAATTGTAGATTGTAATGTAGATTTAATTTAATGGCCTTGGCCATCACCTTTAGTTCATTGAAATTAGGGATATTGGATTATAGAGTAAGGTTTTCTGCTACTTTGCGGACCTCTTATGATACTATGAAATTTTATCATAAGACTGTCCCAAAACCTAAAATTAGAGAGTGTAGGATACTGGGCATAGCTAGATAAAACAATGATAGTCCAAATGGAAAATTATAAGTGCCTTTAAATATTATATTCTAGGATAAATTACTCTTATCTTATCTTCATTCTTCTTAATTAACTGATGTCTTGTCTAGTTGCAAGACGGAGGACAATGAAGTAAATGGATTCAAGGTGGATTAATACCTTAAAGAATATATTTCGAGAGAACTTTCATTACTTTTTGTTGGTTAGCATTGATGGAATGGGGCATTGCTAAGATAAATTTAGATGATTGGAAAAAAGGAAAAGGACTTTGTAGTATCATTTGGCTTATAGCTATTTATTCCTATAGAGAAGAAAGTATAAATCTACATTCAAATTAGGACACCGCCAAGCTACAATTTGGAGAGAGAATGTCATATTAGCTACACATGAGACCATGGATGTAGCAATTGATAAAATCATGTTGAATATTTAATGTAATATCATATTCATTATAATCAAAACAAATGGAACATCCAACACCATGGTTAAAAGTTCTTTCTCCACATGGAACATACTGTAACATAATTTTCTTATTTATGCCACTTTCCTTTATACCAAATTCTACTTCCAGGGTCTTCCATGCTCCCTAGTAAGATGTATCTTTTGCTATCTTGCATAAGGAATTATCATCTAATGCATGTTTTATAAGATCCAATACTAAGGCATCACATACTTCATCATATGGGTTATTAGACCGATACTCAATCAACTCTTTACATCGAATGAAAGTTTTCATTTTGACATTTCCCAAAAATTAAATTTTTTACTAGTAAATTTTGGAAGTGTTAGGAGACATGTCTTGATCCATTCATCCTTGAATTTTTCTACTTCATCTACTTGTATTTTAGATGCCCCGATTATTTTGATAACCTCTATGATTTCTTTGAAAAGCTTTGGCTCTTCCTTTCGATTACTTTTCTCAGTTTTCTCTAGTCTTGCTTTGTGACCCATGATTTTCGTCTCTCTTTGGTATTTTGTCTTCTTTCCTTATTATGTCAGCCTTCTAGAAATGAAGGTCACATACACTTGATTATATTTGAAACTAAACATTTTAACCTTCACTTTAATAGTGGCTCCCAACAACTACTAGCAACTTTGCTAAGCTCTTCTACACATATTCTTATGGAGGCTCATGGCTACAACTTAAAGTAGAGACTCCTTCTTTGGTCAGTGGTGGCCGCTCTTTCCTCTTGATATGGTTGTGGCTCTGTAGGCTATTCACCCTAATCTCTTAGTTGTTTGGTTTAAAAACTCTCAATGAGCTCTAGTTTATACTTATGGATGAATGGATGCAAACTTCGATTTGCAGACTACTAACAATAGCCAAGGATCTTAGTGGAAGTAGCGCATGACCTTCTTAACTCCTTTGGTTCTTTAAAACCTTGATCTCATACCACTTGTTATTTAGAGGCATAGATAAACATTCAAAATAAGATAAATAAGTACATAAGCTTCTACTTGAATAAATAAGTTCTATTCATTAATTATTCTCTAATATACATTCACCGAGTTACTATAAATATCTCTTCTTACTTCACATTACAATGACCCAACCATGAATATATAAGCACTAAAATTTCTAAATATGTAATAATGAAAACTCTAACTTTATTTTCATCATGCATACTATGACTTGACACTTTAACTAAACCTTTAAAACTTCACTTTAACATAAATCGACATTTTTATTTTCCTTATCTTAAATTTTCTTGACAAGGCATTACCTTTTTATCTCTGACTCAATTGACTTCTAATATTAGTTTTAACTTGCTTTTCTTCACTTAACTTAACTCTGCATAGCTTGCATGCATATGAGAGTACTTACTATTTCTATCAAGTGAAACATTTTTTTATCTATGACAATGTTGCGATCGATTACAGTAAATCAAATAGGAAATTTGGTGATAGGTTTGTATGAATTGTGTGCTCTTATAGCCCCGAGGGTTAGATCAACCGGTTGAGTACCTGTTGTTAATTTCATCACCAATCGGGAGGTCATAGGGTCAATTCTCCTCTACGCCCTTGGGGTTAGTCCATGCTAGTCTGGGTAACGAGATTTGATTCCCTTCGGGGTTGATCTGCCCGGATTTTCCCATAAGATGGGTATTGTGTGCTCTTATAATTTTTAAATTTCTATATGAGACTAGATTTCACTTGGTTGTAACACATTTGAATATTTGGCAACTGTTAGGCGAGTTGGGTTGTTGATTCTCTAAGACTACTTTCATTCATATCATTTGCATATTGGTTATGTTAAGGCATAATTGTATGGAATGATTATCTACATACTTCAATAAGTGTCAAACTTATGAATTTTAATAATCGTTAAATATAAAAAGTGAGGTGTAGTATGGAATCATGTAGTACCAGATTGAGAAAATAAATGAGTGAAATGAGTCATGATGCACCAAAAACCTATAGTGATGGGTCATCTAGTTGCGCTAAGTCAACCTCCGATGTGGGTGACTATAGGGGCATGACAATGCATTTTTAGGTTAAATTAAAGTTTATGCTAGAGGCACTTTTTCAACCTCCTTCATAATTTCTTTATATATATCTCTATTAAGTGAGGAAGATAAATCACATAGTTCTTATTTCCCAGTTTGAAATTATAGCAATTACTAACATTACTTGGTTTCTTAATAATGCATTCATGGTTTTCTAATAAATAGATGAAAATCTTTACCAAAACCTTAATACCTAAATTAATAAATTTACAGATGAATTTGCAATTTTTATTTCTTTCTTTATGTATAGTTTTGAAATTATTGTTATTATTATTATTATTATTATTTCTCATCGTTATATTCTATCTAATTTCTTACAAATTTATATTCAATTAGTTGGTTTGATAGTAATTTTAATAGTTATTGTTTTTCTAACTATATTTAATATAACATTAATAATTAGCTCTATTAGATGGTTGAGAATCTATCTTCTTTTGTGTTTATTGATTAAGTTTATTATTATTTGTAATAATTACATGAAAGATTGAAAAATCAAATCCTTATAAAAAGGTCAACCAAAAAAATAATTTATTTTTAATTTCTATTTTTTATTATATTTTATGAAGTGTGATTGTAATGTATGATTGTAATTGTGTTTTGTAAATTAAATTTATCTTGTAAATTTAAATACTGTTATGTAATTTAAACTATAGTTTCTCTTATATTATATAATATATATATATATATATATTATATTATAATATATATAATATATATAATTAAATACCTTAAAATTATTCCAATATTCTAAAATCAAATGTATATTATTTAATTTTGATAATTATTAAAAAAAATAATTTGAGTAACATATTCTAATTTTATATTTAAATTAAAATGAATTATGAGAAAAATAATATAAAAGAAATTGATATGATTAAATTTCGTGTTGTTTGAATTTCTATTTTCAAAAATTAAAAATATAGTTATCCCTTATCCACTCATGGAATCTTTATGCAAACTTAATTTAGCCATAGATAAGTTGTCTCTCATAGTAAGGGAAAAAAGAGGAATTGATGTCCACCAAATCTTGCCACTAAAAGTTGTCACGTTCTTCAGAGTTGGCTATCCCCACAAAATGAAGAGCCAAACAAATAGCTTTCTTTATATAAGATAGCGTGAATGGTAAGTGAAAAAAAAACCTCGGTATAGGCACTAGATTGTATTAGCCTGCACGCTCTCAGACTTATTTTGCAAGCGTTAGATAATATTGTCTTAAATTATATGGTTTTGTCTTAAATGTTAACTTTTTAAAATTTGTCTTACATATAAAGTTTTGTGCTCTCAGACTTATTTTGCAAGCGTTAGATAATATTGTCTTAAATTATAGGGTTTTGTCTTAAATGTTAACTTTTTAAAATTTGTCTTACATATAGAGTTTTGTGTTAAAATATTTTTGTCTATTTTTGTCTTAAAATATTTTTGTTTTTTTTCTTAAATATAAAGTTTTGTCTTAAAATATTTTTGTCTCAAACTATTTTTGTCTTAAAATATTTTTGTATTAAATATAATTTTTGTCATAAAAAAATTTTGTATCAAACAATATTTTGTCTTAAATATAAATTTATGTCTTAAAATATTTTTGTGGCATTTTTGTGTCAAACTATTATTGTCTTAAAATATTTTTGTGTCATTTTTGTGTCAAACTATTTTTGTCTTAAGTATAAAATTTTGTCTTAAAATATAACTAAATTTTTGTGTCAAACTATTCTTGTCTTAAAATATTTTTATTTCATTTTTATGTCAAATTATTTTTGTCTTAAGTATAAAGTTTTGTATTAAAATATAACTAAAATAAAAAGTGACTTTTTAATAGGAAAGATTTGCCTTGTGTTTAAAAAAATGTCTTAAAACTACACTTACTTTGTGTAATAGTGTAAGATTTCCATTGAATTAATCAAAAAGAATGTACAGGATATGAGCTTCGAGATAGGGGAGCATTGTTTGATTAAACCAGGGAGCATTCTTTGATTAAAGTAGCTTCTGATGACTGATTATATTTAGCCTTCAAGATTTGGGCCTCCATGAATCTGGGTTGGCACTTGAATTTCATTCCAGCTTCGCACCAAAGGCTAAGTTCGACAAGAATGGATTCCTAATTCGCAAGCCACCATGGGATTTGGGAGTTCTGACAGTGGCCCATTTAACCAGGTGGAATTGTTTTGTAGAGGATTTTCCTCCTTCCCATAAGAATTTTTGAATAAGACTCCCTAGGGTGAGAAGAATATGCTTGGGAGCCAATAGAGAGGAGAATTGAAACAAGGGAAACGCTGTCAGAACTGCCTTAGAGAGGACTACTCGTCCCGCCAAATTTAGCCAGCGAGCCCCCGAGATTTCCATTTTACCTTTGATTTTGCCGATGATACTATTCCATGACTGAGAAGAGGTTTTCTTCAAACTTATTGGCAGACCCACATATTTGAAGACTGTCCAATCTGTTAATACTTTGAATGCCAGGGCCTCCTCAATTTTCTTTTGACAGAGCAGATTTATATTCCGGGCAAAAAAATGAGATTTGGTCTCGTTGAATCACAAAGTTATGACGACGATCACAGTTTGAGATTTGGTCTCGTCTCTATCCCAATTATGACGAGGATCACAAAGTTGGACAAAATTGTTAGCCAATAAAAAGTAAAGCGTGCACGAATTCCCCTCGAAACGCAGAAGAGTCGTGTATGCTTTGCTCTAATGATTCAGACCTTTGAAGGTGAGAGAGCATAAGCAAGTGAGAGGAGTTATAAATTATGAGACTTTGGTATTTGTACAATTTTCACGAGATTCAAATTGAGGTATAACTTTGATGGGTCTTGTGATCACGAAACTCATTTCTTTATAAAGCAAAATGATAGGTATAAGATGGAGTGGTATATGAATGGCATTTAGAAATTCATATGTTCATTGCTTTAAGATCAAAATCACCCAATCGATAGAGAAAATCCAGACGTGTGAATATAAAATTAGTGTACAGTTCTGGCAATAAGGACTTTTTGAAAATCGCTGAAGCCTTTGCTTAGCTGAAGCAGTATGGTATCAAACCCTTCATGGGTAAGTATCGAAAGAAGGTTTAATGCGTTGTACTTCGAATCAAAATTTATGACCTGGATTCGAATCTGAACGGGCGTTCTGGATAATATTGCTGTATACTTGGAACTTGAAGTTTCCATGGACTAGGGTTTCTACGTTGTCAGACGCATGAAAATATGAACTAGGGTTTATGGGTTTATCAGTCAAACTTTGGAAGCACGTCACAGGTGAAATGGGTCTTTTCCGCGGAATCCTGACCGCAAGAACAGTGTAATACGTTTCATCTTGCGAGGCTTCAGCTAGCCAGCAATGAAGAACTGGATGGAAGTAAGTGTAAACATTCACAGGGGATCCAATTTGTCCCCAGTTGCGAGCGTTGTAGACGCTACTAATTAGGGTTCCATGAGCTGTAGTTATGGCTTCATATTAACCATATTGTTATCTGCATTGAAGCGAGCGGTTAGGGTTTCGATATCCTGTGTCACTTTTCAAGCTGTCGCCAATCGGATTGTTGTCTTTAACCAGGATCAAGTAAATAAGGTTTGGGTGGGCGTTCAAAAAGCTGTGAAACGAATCTATGCCACAAATCTTCGAGTCAGGTTCGACCGATACGGATCAAGGAAACGGAAGCATTTGGGGCATTGTTTTAATTGTCATAATATTTCAGAACATTGGAGATTTGCATAGGTTTGTCCGGAATCGACCGAAGTTATCTTATCTGAAAAATCCAGGATTCTACTTTGTACAGTTTCATTCTGTATTTTTGTAGGATACCGCACTAAACTTCAGTAGAAATTTAGCTCTAATGGCCACTATGTCCTCTGATTCGCAGTCAACTGGAAGATTTTAGATATTTATGTGTTAATACACAATTTCTTCGAAAATTTGTACCTAGTACATGATATTTCCGAGCTTTTACAAGTGAAAAAGTGACTTTAACGTCACATGTGCAGGTAATTGTGTTTATATCAGGTAGAGATTCCGCGTGGATGGAACAATTTGGTGGGAAGGATAAGAGAGACCAGGATTAATTTATCATACTAATGAGTTAACATTTACTATTTCCCTAATTGTTATTATTTTCCAAAAATTTAATTAAAAAAAAGGTAAATGTAAATTAAATAATTTTAATATTAGGAAAATGGAGTAATCTATTTAATAAATTAATTATACTAAAAAAACATTATATATATTATAATTATAAACAATGGTTTGGTGCCTACCGTGTAAAAACAATTTTTGAATGTAGAAATATATTTGGCTTATTTATAAAGAATGAGAATTATTTATTAATAAAATATTAGTAAGTGAATGGGTATGGAGAGTAAATATTAAATAAAAGTGTAATATTTGTGGGATGTGTTTAAAGCCGATTTTAGAAATATAAGATTTGTTTTTAAAGGAAATTTAAAATAATTAGAAATTTTAGTAATGTTAAATGCACTAAAAAACAAAATGTATTTATTTGGGTAAAGAATAATATATATTAGTTTTGATAAAGACTAATAAATATCAGTTTTAATAAATTAATACAAAAAATTTAAGTGGTGTATACTAAAAAAAATTAAAAATTAAAAATTAAGTTAATACATATCTAACTAACTTTTAAAAAATCAGAAAATTTTGCTTTACTATATTAATTTAGATGTAACATCATTAAAAAGGAAAAAATTATAATCTAAGCATCTTTCCAAAGGAAGTTTTCTCAAATATATATTTGGTAGTGGTCTTCTCAAACATATATTCAAACAAATTCATATGGTTTCCTACTAACTAACTTGCATGTATGGTAATCTCTATTCAAAAAAGTAAAATTCCACAATTATCATGATTACTAGTATCATTTAGAGAAGATCATAAGTAAATGGAATTATCATGATTACTGGTCTCATTTAGAAGAAGAATCGCAAAAGTAAATGAGAATAATATATATTATATATATATAGTATAATAATTAAATATTTATATATAATATAAATATTATAATATATAATTCTTACTAATTATTTTACGCATAATTTATGAAAAATTTTGTGTTAAATATACATGTGCAATAGAACATATTTTAGTTGTTATGGAAATGGAAATCTAAATATTTTCCAAATTTTAAAACAAGTTAAAGAAAAATTCATATCGAGTAATTTAAAATAATATAGAATAATCACAAACCTATTTTAATATATTACAAAATTAAATATATTATCATTAGTATTTCAGTTAATTTTGAATATAATCTTTAAAGCTAATTTTGCTATATATCTTTAAAATAATTATATATAAATTTATTTTTTATAAATATGCTTAATTCAAAATAATATAAGATTATATAATTATATATATATATTATATAATAAAATAATTTAAAATTTAAATAAAATAATAATTTTCAAGCCCGAAAAACTCCATACACAAATTATATTTATTGATTATAAAAATTGTAATTTATTTAAAAATGAAAATCCGAGATATAAAACCTTTTATTACAATTAATTTATTTTATTATTTAAAAATGAAAATCATAGATCTAAAACCTTTATTAAAATGTTGTGTATATGATCCCTTATTATTCTATATGTATGAAGATGTGAAACCTAAAAACTAAAATTTAATAATAGTACCATCGTATTTGTTGACAAAAATAAATAGAACTTATATTAGAAATGCATTAGAAGAGCCCTAAAAATGCATTAATAAAAACAATAAAGATCAAAATGGTAAATTGAAAACACCACTGCAATATTGTGTATTGACTTGACAATCATCCCTGACCTTTCCCTGGACTTGGAGTAGAACCCAGCATGCGCTTATTGCTCTTTTCTCGCTGCACTTCATTATCTTCATGGCTGTGATTGGATTTGAGGATATGACCGTTTATTGTTTCAGTTTTAGGCCGGATAATCTGCATGTGAACGACCCCAGATGTGGAGAGCCGGTGTTTTGCTACCAAGGAATTTACTGGTAGTAAATTGAAATCGCCCTGGGCTTTATTGGCGGAATCGCTGCGTAATTGAGGCTTCTTGATCTTTGGAACACTTGGGCTCAGCCTTAATGATAACGTGCTCTCTTTGGTAACACTCCTTACAGACGAGGGGCTTATCTCTCCATCGCATTGCACAGCGTCCTTCTTCACATGACCGTTGGCGGTGTGTAAACGGGAATCATTGGGACCAAAGTCCAGCGGATTGGGGGCTATAAACAGATTATTCTGCATGAACAACCTACAGCTGCTACGGCCCGCAATGAGCAGTAACGACATTATAATCACGAGAGCCATTATACTGCTCCGAATCATAAAACTCAGAGGTAGCAGATAAACAATATGATATCAGATCAAAGAGAAGAGAGTGTGAGTCAGTATGGGAAAGGAAAATCTGATAGTTGGAACTTGGAAGACTACGATTGAGAAATATGGGAACGAATGCGAGTACTTATAAGTAGAATAGGAAGAATGAATTCTTGACTTGCCCCCGCCTCCTGCTGCGTGCGTTTTGACTGCCCTATCGCAAACACAAAATTCTGCTTTGAATCATGCGTACAACGGAAATCCCAAACGAAATCCAGTGTTGATTATTATATTTTAGGAGTTGTCTAGACAACTGCTTATATTTTGGAGAGCATGGCGGGACCCGGACCGGGACGGGAACAGTACAGGATAGGGCGGCTGTGCTCCCAATCCCTGTACCAACTTTTGAATAAAGTCCGATGACAAGACGAGGATATTGACCTGCTCGGAACCCTCTTTTCTCACATGTGTTTTTTTTTTTAATTAATAGTTAAATTGGTTGAAGGAATTAACAACCTATATATATAATAATGGGCAAATCATATATATCAGAAATTTATAATTCATTCTAAGATGAAGATATTTATAGTTAATTATATAATTCATTCTAAGATGAAGATATTTATAGTTAATTATATAATAATGGGCAAATCATATATATCAGAAATTTATAGTTCATTCTAGCATCAAGATATGTAACTGGATAACTATTTTTTCAATCTTACTATCATTGGCCATGGATGTCTTGAGACCGACCAAAAATACAAGTTTGTAAAAGCTGCTAAATTAGGGCTTTTTATTTTTTAAAACTAAATTGAGGTTAAGTTATCAGATAGAAAAATAATTATCAATTCTAATTCAAGATGTTATTATTAGGGTTGTGCATGTTCACTTAAAATAATTTAATTTCCCAAAATAAGTTTCTTCTTGTACCATCTACATGATATTTAAATAAAAAAACTAACAAATTAACTTGATCATGAGCAAGTTTAAAATAAAAAGTTTAGTGCTTTATGAAATAACTTTGAGTGAAACAGGAGCAACTCTCATTGAAGTAATTGCTATTGTATGGCTCATAAGATATCTAAAAAAGAATTTGAGCAAATGAGAGTAGGTAGATGGCTTAATGGTATCTTCAATGAAAGCATGAGTGAAAGAAAGAGAACATGTCATGCAGAAGCATCTGATTGGAAGGAAAAATCTTCTGATTTATTCCACAAAATCAAAAAAAAAAAATCTACAGGCAAGGAGTGGGATCCTTTGCCTGCTGTTTCTATGTCTTTTTAGTTAAATTTAGAAAATAGATAAAGAATAAAACATGCCATCTTTTCTAGATAGGCTTAGAATAAGGCATGCTAGATTAGTTGTTATAAAAAAACAAAGAAAGGCTCAATTTACTATGTATTGCTACTTTTTCTATATGTGACTGCTTTTGTAATAAGGCAGGTATGGATGAAAAAGGAAAAAGCTGTTAAACTTAGCTGCCAAGGAGGGAAGATTCCTTCTCATATAGAACTCCAGAATTAGAAATCTATTGTGTGCATGAACAGTAGGAGGAATGAATTCAATTCGTGCTCTTCAATGTAAAAAAAAGAGAAAAAAAACAGAGCCTGGAATTGTGAAGAGGGCGCGTTTTCTGTGGGTGGAATATGACTATGTAATGACCGTGTGTTATATTTCCTGGGCGGCCATATATATAAAACTGGGTTGGTATTGTTAATAAAAGGGATTGGATGTGCGTATTAAGCTGTTGTGCGTGCGCTATTTCCGCTGTCAATTATATTGTATGCCTGTGGTGAACTCTAATTACTGTGTGTTCAGAACTTAAATTGAAAAATGGTAGAACCATGTGGATTTTTTTTATTGACAGCGGAACTTAAGTTTGAAATTGCATCAATAATGCGTGGGCATTAAACCGTGGCAACAAAACCGGTGTATATTGTATGGACAGCGCACCGTGAACACATTTCTGGTTGGGTACAGTTATAATGTTACATGTGGTGAATAGTGGTGCGTTTAAACTGTTGTGCACAATTGGATATATGTTATTGATGTTGTTAAGGACTGTGCGTGTGGGTACGCATTCCTCTTTTTCTGTGTGTCGTATGTTATATTGTTTTTAGCTTATATTGTGCGCTACCTTTTATTTCTGTTAGCTTGGTGTTGTGCGCATGCTCTGCTCTGAGATCCATCATACCCAAACGCAGTGATAACATGAGCTGTATAGCAGATCCTCTGTTTCTCAGGCATAGTTTTGTATGCAAAGGCATCTAATCCCAATCTAAATTGAAGGCCTTGTAAATTTTATACATTAAAGAAATTGTTGATTTAATGACTGATGACCTCAGAGACTTGACAAGAGACCGAGACGAAGACATAGAAGATATTTCAAGCAAACTAGGAAGACTGTCATTAGAACCAGCAAGCAGTCCATCATTAGTGGTATCAGAGCCAGCAACTGGCGTTGAATTAAATCTCAGGAGCAATAGAAGGATGGCTTTCAGGGTTGGAAGAGGACAAGGACGTGGACATGGTGGAAGAGGACGGCCTGCTGAGAATGTCGAATTGAGGGAAGATATAGAAGAGCTGCGAGCTAGATTGGATGCGTTAACCTCCGGCAGGAACATAGATGATGGAGATGTGAGTGAACCCGAAGTTGAAGCTACTGAGGAGGAAGTTGTAGAGATTACTCTTGAGATGAGGCTCTTTCAGTCACTGTTGAAATCCACAGCCAGGCCTTGGAATCAATTAGTGCCGATCTAACAAGGAGGACTGAATCCAGAAGAATTAATCGACTGGATTAATAGCATGGAAAAATTCTTCGATTATGAAGAAACAAAAGATGAGAAGAAGGTAAAGTTTGCTGTCACCAAACTAAGAGGCCATGCAGCGCTCTGGTGGGATGGTGTGCAGGCGAAAAGGAGGAGACTGGGCAAGCAGCTAATCAAGAATTGGAGCAGGATGGTAGCAAAGCTAAAAGGTAATTTTTTGCCCAGTAACTATCAACAGACATTGTTTAGGCAAATGCAAAATCTCACGCAGAGAGCTTTGACGGTAAAAGAGTATACATAAGAGTTCTATAAGGTGAGTATAAGAGCTGGAGAAGCCCAAGACATAGATGAAAAAGTGGCTATATATATGAATGGCCTCAGAATGGACATTCAGGATGAAATAAGTTTACTGTCTCCAAAAACAGTAGAGGAAGCCTATCAAATAGCACTGAAGGCTGAAGAAAAACTCATGAGGAAGCAGTCTGCCAGGGGGAGAGGGACTTTCAGAGGGAAAGGAAGTCAAGGTGGGAGAGGAAGGTCTACAACACC
>APFE030016896.1:0-10485 GCA_000404065.3 Pinus taeda
GGCAAAGCATCATCTGAATTGTTATTGAATATCTGATAAAGTGCTAGATCTGGAATACTGTGATTGGGTTATGGTGAAAATCTGGATCTGAATAAAGAAGGAACCTGAGCGCAAGGAGAAGGATAAGTTCTATTGATGGGTCATAATCTTTAAGCTTGAATGATAGTATCTTTTGTTCTCAGTTCAGATTTGGTGTGTGGTTACTGTTACTGTGATTTGGATACAGCTGTCAGAGAAGTGTCTACTTGATTCAGTGCTAATTGGTGAAAAGGAGATTGTTTGATGCAGAAATTCTTGATGATTAATTGATGTTCATGGATCCAATCTGAAAATTTATGAAACATGGTCCCTGGAAGAAAGAGAAGGTTGTAGCCTTTTGTAGGCCAGCACCTACGTACTAGTATCTTGGCTAGTGCGAGAGATAAGGGGGTTGTAGCTCCCTTCCAGGAGAAGCTGGAGAATGAGAGATGGTTGTAGCTCTCTGCAGGTTGTAGCCTGCGTACTGGTAAAGGACTGCACCAGTACTTTGTAAAAAGAAGTTTCTAATTAAAAGAAGATAGAGACGAATTGCAGTAGGTGGTTTTCACCCACATTGGGTTTCCACCTTATATCTTGTGTTCTTGTGTGTGATTATCTTCTGCTCTGTTTTACTTTTTCTAGTTACTGGTTATTTGATTTTGATACACAGATTAACAATCAACATCTGAAAGATAAAGTAAATTATAAGTTTGCATAGTATACGTGGGTTTCCTTCTACATAGTTGCGTATATACGTTGGTTTAATTAACTGAAGTAGCGTATATCATTTGGATTTGAAAAAGGAATATTTGACTTGATAGTACTGATTCACCCCCCCTCTCAATATTATTTCCAACACCTGCTGCTACTCCAACAATGTTCGCTGGTGTACCATCTGTCCCAACTAGCTCTCAACCGTTAGATGGAATCCATCGAGGGACCGTTTCAACGACATGGTCAGTTCCTATTTCTTCATCCAGATTCTCATCTAGTATTTCTTATGTTGAAACTCAACAAATTGATCCAATGTGTCTTCAAAGGCCAATCTACCCTTTAAGTACTGGATTGTCACCATATGGAGGGCAATATGCCTTTTCATTGTTCCCTCCCAGAGAACAACCATGTGGGAGTTTACAACAAAGTTCAGGACAAACTGGAATGACATCCTGCACTTGGGTACCAATACTACCTCACCAACCAAGGGTTGTATATTCAATGCAACTAGTCCATCATGTGTCGAATGTTCCCACTATACCTGCTATGGTGAGTGCATCACAAGTACAAGTGCTACCTGTTGTATGTCAACCCCAAGTTTCTCTACAACAACCTCTTGTCTCAGTGATTCAATCACAACCTCAAGTTAGTGCCTCCTTATCTGGAGTGACTCAGGCTCAAACAAGTATTATGACTCCTCATCTTGGTCAATCGTCCAGTATTGGACAACATCAAATGGTCCAACAACCATGGCTGGTTCAATATCAACAACCGCAATTCCAGAAATCATATCAAGGAACTGAGCAACAAGTCTTTGTAAGTAATGGGCAACCACATTTCCAAAGCGGTTATCAACAACCATACCATAATGGTTATGCCCATCAACCTTATCAAAGTTACCAGCATCAAATGCATTATGCTGGTATGCAAAGACCAACTGCTCAGGCAATCCCATCTTATCCTGGGTATGCTCTACCAAACCTGAATCAACAGTTGCCCTTCATGGCGACTTTAGAGTTACCAGATCTAAATCGGGTGACGAACGATCCAATTGCTTACGCCCCTTGGTGGCCAGCGATTCCGCATAAACTTCTGTCAGATATTCCTAAATTTAATGGGAATCCGGGTGACGATTCGTCGAACCACGTGATGACCTTTCATCTGTGGTGTTCATCCAACACTCTCAATGATGATTCGATTAGGCTTCGCCTTTTTCAGCGAACGTTAATTGGTTCGGCAGCAAAATGGTATATCGAATTGCTTAGAGCTTCATTCGATAACTTTAGTGCCCTAGCCACAACCTTTTTAACCCATTTTCAGTTACCTATAAGGTACGAAACGGGAACAGAACTTCTTACCAATTTCCAACAAACGATGGCCACTCACTTTTCTGATCATATTCATGAGTGGCGACGTCATCGTCAAATGGTAAAAAAATATGTTCCTGATCAGCTGCTAGCTGAGTGGTTTATTAAGTCATTGTTACCTTCTATTACAGAAGATGTGGCTAAGGGAGGAGTTGTCACTGAAGAGCAAGTCTTTTTTCATGCGCAATATTTAGACTTGATCTATACTCAGTCTGGCATGCTCTATGACAAAATTCCTGATGCTCCTAAACTAGAGTTTTCCGTTCCTCCTCCTCCTAAATCAAACAAAGACATTTATGTCGGCGATGGTGTGATAGGTACGACAAGCATGAAATCGACAAAGGCTACATCTAAGAAAGCCCGTAAGATTTCTGAACAAAATGCAAATGAAGAACTTCTCGCCTTGGAGGTAAATGTTGTGTCGACTGACAAGGGAAAACAACTGAAGCAACCAAAGGGCAAGAAGAAGAAGAAAGGGAGAAAGAAGAAGCAGGATGAGTCATCTCCTGAAAAAACCTTCTGCAAACCCTTATGGGCAAAGGAAACCCCCTGCGGGGTGTCAGATATGCGATGAGTATCACCGGACGAGAGATTGTCCATATAAAGTTGAAGTTAAGAAACTCTTTAAGTGTTCAAAAACCTCAGCGGTATTGACTGATCTGTTTCCAAACCTGGGAACCAATCTGGTTGCTAATAAAAATTCTTCCTGATCCCAAGTGCTTATGTTTTCCATTTCAAAACAGCAAAATGATGCTTTGATATCGACAAGGAACAAAGATTACGAGAATCCACAGGAGTCGAATAACAAGGATAATGATCAACCTAGTAGTTCGACGACAACTTCGACCGAAGTTGTGCCACCCATCATTCCTGAGCTAACAATAAAGCCATCAAATGGAGTAGTACACAAATCGACATTTAATCCTCGTGCCAAAGCAGAACAACATTATAATATAGTAGAGGACGTGGCCCAATCGCCGTCCGCTATGTCGACACTTGAGGTACTGCAAAATTACCCCTCCCAAAAGCAGGCTCCATTATCAGCAATAGGTGGGATTGACCCAGCGGACTCCAATCTTGTGGCATTTAATCATAAAGGATATGACCCTAAGTTACCAGCTCAACTCTCTTTCCTTATTCAAGTGAAAGCCCTCAACAAAACTGTTCATCTAACAATTATTGATGAGGGGGCATCTACGTGTATTATGTCAATGAGTTGCTGGAAAACTTTAGGCTCGCCACCCTTGTCACGATCGTCTACGATGTTAAAAGCATTTGATGGACGAACATACACTCCATACGGAATTTTAAGTAACTTGCAAGTTGAGCTGGGGGGCAAGATAGTAGAAATTGATGTTCAAGTTATCGAGAGAAACCTCGATTACAACATCCTACTGGGAAGGCCCTGGATATATGCTATGGCCGCTGTTGTGTCGACACACTTCAGAAAGATTGCATTTCCTTTCCAAGGAGGAATTACAATCGTCGACCAACAAATCTTTCTCCCCAATAGTTCACAAGTCACGGGAAGCATTCCAATGATCCATGGAAACTTTCAATCGCTTCAAAATTTCAAAGTAGACCTCCTAAAAGACCCTACCTTAATGGGTACTTTTGCCCTACCACCTCCAAGTAATCTGGCGGAAGTGGCCACGGTGGAAACCTGCAATATGATATCTTCTATATCTAAAATATTTGGAAGATTCCTGAACATTTTTTAGCATGGATCATAGCCATTTTAGAAATATTGTAGCAATCAATTTTCTTGGCCTCAGAAGCAAACCCAAAACAACGCTCATCGAGTGTTTGGATAGATAGGTGTAAGGAATATGGTACCTCTTTAGATCATTTTTTGCATGTACATTCTATAGAAAAAGGAATCATTCAGTCAATGATGATAGGAGAGGCACCATGGGAAGATCACCACCATCATTCCCATCTTCCAGACCACGAAGATTATTCAAGAAACCTTAATCATCCTTCAGTTTTTGATTTTATATCAAATACTGTAAATACGGAGGATTCTGAGGACAGTTCTTATCTCTTGTCGACCTCGTTAAAAAATGAAACAAGGAGTCATGAGGATAGTTCTTTTACTGTGTCAACCTCATTAAAAAAAAAATGAAACAACTCCCTTTCCAAATCGAGTCTTTGATTACGATCTCGTGAAATCCAAGTCGAGTCTTTCAAAGATCTCAAAGGTAAACCTTCATTCCAACCACCATGTTGAATGCAATGAAGCTTGGGGGGCATGCACCTCGATTTGTGTTATTATGCTAGGGGAATGCAAAGTTATCATGAGCAATGTTTTTTTTTTAGACTGTAACGGTTGTTAGAATTAAGATGGCAAACCAGCTGGCGCGTGCTTGAACATTACAGCAGAATATGAGATGACAGTGCTAATACGTAGGAGCGATTCTCTCTTTTGAACCAGATCCAGCTAATCAATCCTCGTTTTGCCAGTGACAGAATTACGTTACTCCCAGCTCTTATGGTCTTGCTCAGGCTTGATATGATGGCTATCCTTCATGAAGATAGAGTCCGCTTTAACCTTTCCTTGGACCTTCTTCCTACAGGTCCTTCTGCATCCTTGTTCCTTACTCAATACATCTGAGTTGAGGGGGCTTGAGCAAAAGCGGCTTATCGCTTTGACATCCGAACTTGGGCACCAGCGGGAGGGTGCAAATAGTAGCAGAAATCCATCAGTATGATCTGAAAATGGAGCCTTCATCCTCAATTTCGATATTGGGTGGAAGACTTGAAATCTGAATGGCCTACTTCAGTCAATTTATTACCCTATTACATGATCTTTCCTTTCTAGATAGGGATAGTTTTTCTGACCAGAGCTAAATGAGGCGTATCGAATATAGGGGACTAAGGAATGATGCAGTAGTCCACGACGGAGTTAACTGATAGGGATCTTCTGCCTCGGATGGAGCCCAGATTGGCTTCAAGGTCCGCTTGATCATTCAGATGCCTCAGAATGTGAAAGAAATTTATTTTCTAGAACAGAGGTAGGATAAGCCTAATTTTCTTGAAAATGGAGGCTAAAAGAATCTGAGAGGGGGTTGTGTTGAGATTCAGCGCTTGAATGATTAGCCTAGAATCTCCAAAGACTGAAAGCTTCAAAATGTTCCTTTTGAGAGCTAGGTTGAGCCCTTGCAACAAAGCCAAAGCCTCAGCTCTATGGTTGGATTCGATGCCCAGTCCCCAATGAAATCGGAGCTCAGTGGAACCATCCGGAGTTAGAAGAACCCCACCTCCTCCCGCAGCCCCGGGGTTGCCCTTAGAGGCCCCATTGAAGAAGAGGCAGTGTTCCTCCAGGGAAGAGCGCCATTTAATAAACATCTGTTCTTCCAGGCGGATTTCCCATTTCGCATGGGGGATTGCAAGGGATAGGGGCTTGGTGTCATAGTTTGGAACCAGTTCTTTGAGCCATAGCTCCTCCTCACTGTCCAAATCTACTTCATTTTTTATTGCCTGTTTGGTGTCCAGAGTTTCTCCCAGTAAAGCTTGGATTCTAGTTATGATTTTTCCCGGCGTACAGTTCTCATCCCTGAAAATTCTATTATTCCTCTCCAGCCACAGCTTCCAGCAGATAAATTTAGGAATCCACATCCAGGCTGTTTTGAGGAGGCTTTTTTTTGAGAAATAAAACGGAGTTAAAGAGGCCCAATTGTGAGGCAGGGTGCTAATATTACTAGGGATCTCGACTTTGTCAGCCCCTAATCTCAGGACTCCCCTCCAAACATCACGGGCAACGGGGCAGAGCAAAAATAGGTGATTAGCGGACTCTTCTTCGGACATACACAGTGGACATCTAGACGGTCCTTCCATTCCATGTTTTCTCAAGGTATCTCTAGTGAGAATGCTGTTATGAGCTAGTGTCCAGCAGAAGAAGTCGATTTTGGGCAGCGAGGGAAAGGCCCAGATGAATCTCCATTGAGCTGGATCAGGGGGAACATTAGGAATCGCTGTCCTGCTTTAGTAACCTTCAGCAACTGTGAATTTGCCAGAGTTGGTGCCCCACCCTCTTTTGTCTTTGGCTGATGCTTTCATTGGAGATTTCCCTTGAAGCTTGTCTAAGAGAATCGTGGCTTCAACCTGCAGTTGTTGGGGGACCTCTCCCAGGTTCCAACTAGCCCACCGTCTTCCAGCGTCCTCTATCCATGTTGAGATGTCCCACAGGGTGTTCAGATTGTTGGATTGTAGCCATATTTTAATGTTTGCCAAACCTTCAACCTAATTTAATGACTGATCACCAAGGATAGGGTCATCCCAAATTCTGATATTTTTCCCATTACCTGGAATCCAGTATAGATTATGACTGAAGTGCTCCATAGCTAATAGGCAGA
Source organism: Pinus taeda (assembly GCA_000404065.3). Classification (NCBI taxonomy): domain Eukaryota; kingdom Viridiplantae; phylum Streptophyta; class Pinopsida; order Pinales; family Pinaceae; genus Pinus; species Pinus taeda. The sequence continues at coordinate 6,455 of APFE030016896.1, forward strand.
GTTTGAAAATCGGAGAGCCTTTACTAGTTTTTGGAGGCTGGTCCAAGCATCTCAGCCGCTGTCCCTTGAAATATTTTTTCCACGGCACTTTCTTACTCCAGCTAGTCTTCCCATCAATAATGCTCCAAAGAATTTTGGAGCCCAGGAAGAGATTCTGGGCTCCGAGATCTCTTAAGTGAAGGCCTCCTTCCAGGGTTGGCTTTTTAACAGTGTCCCATCTGACTAAATGAAGTCTTTTTTCATTGTTTTTCCCCCCTTCCCAGAGGAATCTTCTCAGCAGACTATCCAATTTACCGAGGAACGTTTTGGGAGCAAGCAGAATGGAGTGATGGTAAAGTGGCATACTTGTGAGCACTGATTTCATCAGGATAACCTTCCCCGCATTGTTCAGCCAGGTGGCTCCCCAAGCTTGGATTCTGAGTTTTATTTTGTCAAGCATTGGCATCCAGTGGATCACTTTAGGAATGGATTTGAAGATTGGGATCCCCAGGTACTTGAAAAACTCCCAGGTCTGAATTCCTTTCATTTCTAGAAGCCTGGCTATATCAGCGAGATCCTTGACCGAGCAGTTCCAGCTGTATATGGTGCTTTTTAGATAGTTTATCTTGCTGCCCGAGACCTCCTTATATATATCCAGCTCCTTATTAAAGGATCTTGCAGAATTTATGCTCGCTCCTCCAAGCAGAAGGGTGTCATCGGCGAATTGGGCATGGTTAATATCTTTGACGTTGGAAACCATTCTGAGTCCAGGAAGAGATTGGATTTGTTGACAGTAGTTGTGCTGAAAGCTGAGCACTGAGGCTTGAATGGTGAAGAGGAGCGGAGAGAGCGGGCAACCTTGTCTTAAACCCCTTGAGGCATTAAAGAACTTGGTTGATCGGCCATTTACTAGCGGCGCTATCCAAGGAAAAGTAATGCAGGCTTTCACCCATTTGATGAAGGTTGAAGAGAAGCCCAGTTTCTCCATAATAGCAAAGAGGAAATCATGTCTCACCCTGTCAAAGGTGTTGGCCAGATCGAGCTTTATCACCATTCCTTTCTCTTTTCACTGGCAACTTGAATGAACTGCTTCTTGCACTAGCACAATATTGTCCAGAATCTTTCTCCCTTTGATGAAGCCACCTTGATTTTCCGGTATGATGTCTGGTAGCACGTTCTTGAGACGATTGGCTATAGATTTGGTGATCAGCTTATAGCTTATATTACACAGTGAAATGGGCCAGAATCTACCAAAATCGGTGGCTCCTTTCTCCTTCGGGATCAGGGCAAGGAAGGCCGAGTTGGTGCTGCCTCCAATTTTGATACATGATTGAGATTTCCTGACCATTCTTAAAAGATCTTTGTTAATTATAGTCCAGCATGTCTGATAAAATCTAGCATTGAACCCGTCTGGCCCAGGAACTTTATTCGGATCCATGCCATCCAATGCCTTCTTGAGCTCCTCCATGCGGATCAGAGCGGTAAGCATAGAGTTAACAGAATCTTGAACACAATGAGGGATTAGATCGAAGGGATGGGCTTGGGGGTCTAGAGGGGGGTTATCTGGAGCTGTGTAAAGCTCTTTGTAAAAGCTTAAGGCAGCTCTTTTGATGCCTTTAGGATCTTTGATCATGGCATCTTGGGACCGAATTTCTGAGATAGTTTTGAATTGCTTGCGGGCTTCGGTTTGCTTATGGAAGAAACTGGTATTTTTGTCGCCGGCTTGTAACCATAGATTTCTGGATTTTTGCCTCCAATATTCCTCTTCCTCTCTGCTGGCTCTATGGAGAATTTTTTGTAGTTCAATTTCTCTTTGCATCAGACTGTGAGAAGCAACAGAATTCTCCATTGCAGATTGGTGGGTAGCAAGGTTTTCTAAGGATTCTTTTCTCTTGGCAGCGGGGGTTTTCAGAGTTTTGGCCCACTCCTTGAGTCTTCTTTTAAGGCCCTTCAACCTTTCCTCCCATACATAGAATGGGGAACCCAAAATCTTCGTATTCCAAGCTTCTGAAACCATGGCATGAAACCCTTCTTGCTAGATCCACATAGGACTAAATCTAAAGGGTATTGGCCCAAGGTTTCTATCAAGGGAAAGCTCGAGGCTGATAGGTTTGTGATCAGAGGTGCAGTTTGGAAGGATTTTAGAGGAGGCTGAAAGACCACAAGTAAGAAAAGAGGATTCAACAAGGAATCTGTCCAGACGAGCGACTATATGATTAGGCCCAAGTGTTTTGTTAGACCAGGTGAATTTCCCTGTGGTGGGCTTGATATCTTCAAGATCCCATTCTAGCATTATGTCTTCCACCCATTCTCTAGCTGGGTCCCGGACTAGGGAACCACCCTTTTTCTCATCATTGGCTAGAGTGACATTCAGATCACCTGTGACAATGATATTTTCTAGATTGTGCAATAATAAAAAGGACTGAATCGAGTTCCAGCAAAGTTTTTTCTCTGTTGGAAGGACCGGAGCGTAAATATTGAACATACTTACTTGCTGACCAGAGTCTTTGTGAAGGAGCTGAGTGAAGATCCAGTGATAACAGTTTTCTTCTTGAATCAACTCATATTTGGAGCTGTCCCAGAAGGAGGCGATCCCGCCAGAGGCGCCCTTGGCACTTACAGCACTTCCGGGACCTTTACGCCAAAATGTCTTGCTAGCTTGGAGGAGAAGTTTATCCTCCATCTTTGTCTCCTGGATAAGAAGGATTTCAGGCGAATGGATCCTGACAATATCTTTCAGGGTTTCTTCTTTCAGTTTGTTGCCTAAGCCTCTGCAGTTCCAGGAGACGTACTTCATTATTTACTGGTTTGGAAGGAGGAGGCTCCTTTTGGAGCTTTGCTCTGCTTTTGTCCGAATCTTGTGTTCATCATTCCTTTGAGGGTTTTCTGGGATCCTTGTAGGACGTCTAGATAAGTTATCTCCTCTCTTTGTTTCTTCTTAGATTTCTGGCCCCTAGCCGACTTGATAGGGGTGATTTGAGAGCCATCTGATTCGGTGTCTCTTTCTTCTGACTCTTCACCCGATTCAGAAGCTAGGCTAATATGTTCCTCAGCTCCTTCGTTTCCCCTTTTATCTACTGAAGGTGGGGGAGCGATTGGGCTTTCTTCGTTTTCTTTGAGTTTGTTCGGTTGATCTCCCGTTTCTTCGTGACTCTCTGTTACTAGCGCCTTTTCACCTGATGGGGTGCCTTCTTTTGTGATTGGGATGGTCTGAGGGATGGGCTAGGTTTCCCCCATTGTTCCAGTTTTTGTATGATCAACAGACTTTGAGACTGCTTTGCCTTTTTTTATCTCTTTCCATCCTTCTTCTTCCACCTTGTCTTTTGATGGTGCTTTAGGGCAGTTTCATTGGAAGTGGCCATGCTCATGACAGATTCTGCACTTAAATGGCAGTTTCTCATAGTCCAGTTTCTGCTAGTGATGCCAATCTCCAAGTAATAGCTTAATGGCTTCCGGCAGACCAGCTTCCAAGTCGACTTCCACACAGATTCTTTCGCAGGTGTATTGACCTCTGTTATCAGCTTTTTCTATGAATCGTCCCAGCCCGTTTCCAATTTTTTGTAGGGGTTGAAAGCTCCATAAGTGTATTGGCAGATTGGGGAGCCGGACCCAAACAGGAACCTCTTTTGGGACATCGACTGAGGGGTCGAAGTCTGGGGTCCATTTGTTCAGGAAGAGTCCTTGGTTCCCCATGAAATACGGTCTGTTTCTGAACACCAGATCCCGATCCTCCTTGGTAGTGAATTCTAAAATGAAGAAACCTCTCCCGACAGGATAACTGATCACACTGTTTGAAAGTAAGGGCCTCCAATTCCGTTGGACCCATTCATCTGTCGATTTTTCTGTAGGCCATCTACCCATAAATTTCCCGACCAGCCCTCTGTCAACCAAGGCGAGAGCAAGTTTGATCGGCTGTTCTTCAGGCAGATCGATCTCAGGTATTTCTTCAAGTTTTTTAATAAAAGTTGGGACCTCAGGCGGGGGTCATTTCGTTCCTTTCTGAGACAACAATTTCCGGAATGCATCTGCTGAAGAGATTGGCGGGGGGGGGG